>WNWK01005272.1:50000-123725 GCA_009830355.1 Cherax destructor | reverse complement strand
CCCCTCTGTCCCCTACTTTTTCTTTCAAGCAGAAGGCCCTATCCATATACCTAATTTGACTATCCCCAAGAAGAACAATGTTTTTACCATCCTTGGTGTCGTTCGTGATTTTCCCCTGAGTCGACTCACATTCATCGGGTAACACGGAGAATCGGTTCGATATTTCCACAACAGGTTTCTGGTTCTTCGTTAATTCTACCTCCCATCCATCCTCTTGATTTTTAACTTTGTCCCATGCATTCCGGCCACTGTCCAGGTTCCTTTTTTGGGTTGAGGATTTCAACAGGAGGATTACTGAATCCTTTTGTTTTCCTCAGTCAGTCGCTGTATCTCAAGCAGCTACCCTCAGTTCTTCCCCGCTGCTGGTAGAGTAGCTCAAAAGAGGACATCTTGTTCAGATTCACAGAGCACACAAGACACTCACACACAACACATACACACACAACACACACACACAACACACACACGCACACAACACATACACACACAACACACACACACACAACACACACACACACACACACACACACACACACACAACACACACACACACAACACACACACACACAACACACACACCTGTCAGTAATCATACAACAACCAGCAGGTGTGCCTCACAGAGCTTAATTAATACTAATAATTACAAGTCATTACGAAACGCAGTGCCCCTATCCACAGCATAATTAATTTACACTTTACACTATAATTAACATTCATGTCAGCCTCTGACTATATATATATATATATATATATATATATATATATATATATATATATATATATATATATATGCAAAAAGATCAGAGTAAACAGGTGATATCAAAATATGCAAGACAACCACTATGAAAAATAGATAATGTGATAATGTGAGTAGTCACGAAAGCGCTTGGAATTCCTCTATTTTTCATAGTGGTTATCTTCATATATATATATATATATATATATATATATATATATATATATATATATATATATATATGTTAATACAGAATTGATGAGGGGAAAAGGGTGAGTGGAGCACTTCGAGTCTGTGGAGACAAAGAACTTTGTCCATGGAAGTAAAGAGGGAATGTATGAGAGTATAGTTATACCAACACTCTTATATGGGTGTGAAGCATGGGTGATGAATGTTGCAACGTGGAGATGTCGTGTCTGAGGTCAATGTGTGGTGGAATATAATGCAGAGAATTCGGAGTTTGGAAATCAGGAGGAGGTGCGGGATTACCAAAACTATTATCCAGGGGCTGAGGAGGGTTGTTGAGGTGGTTCGGACATGTAGAGAGAATGGAACAAGACAGAATGACTACGAGTGTATAAATCTGTAGTGGAGGGAAGGCGGGTAGGGGTCGGCCTAGGAAAGGTTGGAGGGAGGGGTAAAGGAAGTTTTGTGTGCGAGGGCTTGGACTTCCAGCAAGCATGTGTAAGCATATTTGATAGGAGTGAATAGAGACAAATGGTTTTAATACTTGACGTGCTGTTGGAGTGTGAGCAAAGTAACATTTATGAAGGGATTCAGGGAAACCGGCAGGCCGGACTTGAGTCCTGTGAGATGGGAAGTACAGTGTCTGCACTCTGAAGGAGGGTGTTAATGTTGCAGTTTTATAACTGTAGTGTAAGCACCCCTCTGGCAAGACAGTGATGGAGTGAATGATGATGAAAGTTTTTCTTTTTCGGGCCTTGGTGGGAATCGGCCGATGTGTTATAAATATATTTATATATATATATATATATATAATATATATATATATATATATATATATATATATATATATATATATATTAAATATATATATATATATATATATATATATATATACAGTGGACCCCGCTAACTAGCAAAATTCGTTCCAGAATGCTGCTCAAGTGCCATTACCGAACGAATTTACTTCCTTAAGAAATAATGTCACGTAGGTTAGTCTATTTCAGACCCCCAAAAAATACACTTCCACAAGCACTTACAATATTATACTTACACAATTGTACGATTTCCGGGGTGCTCGTTAGGCGGGGGTCCACTGTATATATATAGTAGGTAGTAGGTTAGTAGACAGCAACCACCCTGGGAGGTACTTCCACCCAGGGAGGTACTACGTCCAGGGAGGTACTACCGCCAAGGGAGGATCTACCACCCAGGAGGTACTCCACCAGGAGGTACTACCGCCCAGGAGGTACTACCACCCAGGGAGGTACTACCACCCAGGGAGGTACTACCGCCCAGAGGTACACCGCCCAGGAGGTACTACGCCCAGGAGGTACTACCGCCCAGGAGGTACTACCGCCCAGGGAGGTACTACCGCCCAGGGAGGTACTACCGCCCAGGGAGTACTACGCCCAGGAGGTACTACCGCCCAGGGAGGTACTACCCAGAGTCCCCAGGGAGGTACTACCCAGGGAGGTACTACCGCCCAGGGAGGTACTACCGCCCAGGAGGTACTACCCAGGGAGGTACTACGCCCAGGGAGGTACTACCGCCCAGGGAGGTACTACCGCCCAGGGAGTATCCGCCAGGAGGTACTACCGCCCAGGGAGGTACTACCGCCCAGGGAGGTACTACCGCCCAGGAGGTACTACCGCCCAGGGAGGTACTACCGCCCAGGAGGTACTACCGCCCAGGGAGGTACTACCGCCCAGGAGGTACTACGCCCAGGGAGTACTACCCCCAGGGAGGTACTACCGCCCAGGGAGGTACTACCGCCCAGGGAGGTACTACCGCCCAGGAGGTACTACCGCCCAGGAGGTACTACCCCAGGAGGTACTACCGCCCAGGGAGGTACTACCGCCCAGGAGGTACTACCGCCCAGGAGGTACTACCCCCAGGGAGGTACTACCGCCCAGGAGGTACTACCGCCCAGGGGTACTACCGCCCAGGAGGTACTACCGCCCAGGAGGTACTACCGCCCAGGGAGGTACTACCGCCCAGGAGGTACTACCCGGAGGTAACCCAGGGAGGTACTACCCCAGGAGGTACTACCCCAGGGAGGTACTACCCCCAGGAGGTACTACCGCCCAGGAGGTACTACCACCCAGGAGGTACTACCGCCCAGGAGGTACTACCGCCCGGAGGTCAGAGGTACTACCGCCCAGGGAGGTACTACCGCCCAGGGAGGTACTACCGCCCAGGAGTACTCCGCCAGGGAGTACTACCAGGTACTACGCAGACGCTACCCAGGAGGTACTACCGCCCAGGAGTACTACCGCCCAGGAGGTATCCCCAGTGAGGTACTAAGCCTGTATTCGTTTACATGAGGTAGGAAGCTGTAATTTTCTTCATAGAACATGCAGATTCGGTGTTTTTAGGTCCACTAAAATGCAAGATTTCAGGTATACCCTCTAGGTCCATCACATTCATGTATCACTATATATTCACACACCTACTGGGTACTTCTATTTTCCTATAGTTCTGTCTTAGTTTCCTTACCATGGGGACGTGGCAGAATCTTCCTAGTAACACGTTGTAAAGGAAAAATCCGGGAGCAGGGCTGTACCCTTCCTGATCACTATGTAAAAGGAGAAACTTCCTTTTGGCCACCCTGCCTCGGTGGAAACGCCACTGTTGAGAGAGTATGTATATATATATATATAATATATATATATATATATATATATATATATATATATATATATATATATATATATATATGTCATGTGCCGAATAGGTAAAACTGGTCAATTAGCAAGAACTCATCTATAATTAAGTCCTTTCAAAAAAATTATTTTATACGTTTAAAGACATATTTTTTTCATTTATGTTGATGCCAAAGTTTTTAATTTTGAACCAAAAGAATCTTAGAAAACTTACCTAACCTTATTATAACAAGCGCAATTTAATCTAGCCTAACCCAACTAAATATATTTTAGATACTTTTACAATAATTAAATAATGAACAAACGCAATGAAATATATTTTTTTCGTTAGGTTCAGAATGATTTTTGCGAAATTATTGCATACACAAATTTTCGCTTGTCTTATATGGCAAGAAGAGCGTTGCTAATTAAGCCAAAATCGCAAGTTTTACCTAATCGGCACGACATATATATATATATATATATATATATATATATATATATATAATATATATATATATATATAAATATGAGAGAGAGAGAGAGAGAGAGAGAGAGAGAGAGAGAGAGAGAGAGAGAGAGAGAGAGAGTGGTATTGATCAATAACAACACTGCGACTAGCCAAGGATTCGAACCCATGCTGCTTTGGCCCGCCTCATGGTGAGCGAAAACACATGACCCTCTAACCCACTGGAGCACGGAATCCTACAAGAATGACGCACCCACCCAAGCTAGGTTTTTACCGTCATCTGAGGACATACGGTGGTGTTGGTGCCTCTGAGCTAATTTCATTCTACTCCCTGTTTGGTATACTAGCCCAGCGAGCAGTATTTATATTATTGTAACCACGAACGAGTGGTATATATATTATGTGTCTTAATAGCAATTCTAGCAGCACTACCAAAATCCATAAACTCACAAACGAGGATACTAGTCACAAGTGCTTGGCTGACCAGCAGAAATTGGTTCTGCTATCAGCCTCCTGCAGACCTGGATTATTGTGTGCAGCAGCTCTAAAGGATGGGGTGTGGGGAGAGGGGAAGAAGGAGGTGGAGAGAGGGGGTAATCTAAGGGAGAAATGGTCGTAGGGTGAAAGGGATGCAGTGGGGTAGGGAGAGTCTGGCAGCATCACTGGTGGGAGAGGAGATGAAGATGGGATGTTTTGCAAGAGTTCATTAACATTTTATTGGGATGCCAGTAAGAGTCGCTCTTGGAGGAAAAGAAACGTTGCAGAGGCAGGGTCTTTATTGGAGCGACGTTTCACTCTGTGTAGTGTTGTCCAGTCGTGATAAGGCTCTACATAGAGCGAAATGTTGTCGTAGTCAGTGTGAGCTATGAAGATTGTACAGTAATATTAGTAGTAATAGTTGTAGTAGTAAGTAGTATTAGAAATTGTTGTAGTAGTTGTAGCAGTAGTTGTGTTGCAGTGGTAGTTGTAGTAGTAATTGTTGCTGTAGTAGTAGATGTTGTAGTTGTTGTAGTAGTAGATGTTGTAGTAGAAGATGTTGTAGTAGTAGATGTTGTAGTAGTAGATGTTGTAGTTGTTGTAGTAGTAGATGTTGTAGTTGTTGTAGTAGTAGATGTTGTAGTTGTTGTAGTAGTAGATGTTGTAGTTGTTGTAGTAGTAGATGTTGTAGTTGTTGTAGTAGTAGATGTTGTAGTAGTAGATGTTGTAGCTGTTGTAGTAGTAGATGCAGTTGTTGTAGTAGTAGATGTTGTAGCTGTTGTAGTAGTAGATGCAGTTGTTGTAGTAGTAGATGTTGTAGTAGTAGATGTTGTAGTTGTTGTAGTAGTAGATGTTGTAGCTGTTGTAGTAGTAGATGCAGTTGTTGTAGTAGTAGATGTTGTAGTTGTTGTAGTAGTAGATGTTGTAGTTGTTGTAGTAGTAGATGTTGTAGTAGTAGTAGTTGTTGAAGTAATTGTATTTGTTGTAGTAGCCCCAGCAGCAGTACTCATCACCATGAACACTCACACCACACCATCAGACCAGGGGTTCCAGGACTCAGGCTCAGAGGAAGGGCTACTATGGCCCTGAGGGCCCCTTCATCCCCGACCACCATTCAGGGCCACGACTGAACTATCTGTAATATATATATATATATATATATATATATATATATATATATATATATATATGGTAGAGGTTTATATGTGCAGGAAGCAGGTGTCACCTGTGTTAGCAACAATGTCAGGTCAATCCGGGCACTCTCATTCAACATTATTGTGACTGATAGTTGCAACCAGTCGCCTCCTTAATCACCCTCTCCTCTAATTGCATCCGGTCGTGTCTTCCTCAGACGTTGCAATTTGCAAGAGACGTTGAAACCTACAGTTGCAATATCCCAGGACTTGGTCTCTCTCTCTCTCTCTCTCTCTCTCTCTCTCTCTCTCTCTCTCTCTCTCTCTCTCTCTCTCTCTCTCTCTCTCTCTCTCTCTCTCTCTCTCTCCAGCGGGTATATACATTGAGGTGTGTTTGTGTATATACATGGAGTGGTGTATATCTGTGTATATATACGCACTGAGAGGTTTCTTTCTGAGTATGATTCCCAGAAGGTGTGTGTGTGTGTATCTCTGTGTATACACGTTATAAGTAAAGGCTCAGACACACACACACACACACACACACATACACACACACACACACATATACACACACACACACAGCTGGGTAGACAGGACGGGGTGCGTCACCAACAAGGGATGTATCAAGTGCTGGAGGGCATACACACAACTGAGGAGGAAGTGAAGCAGTTACTCAGTGACCTCGATACCTCAAAGGCGATGGGTCCGGACAATATCTTCCCGTGGGTTCTTCGGGAAGGAGCTGAGGTACTGAGTGTGCCACTTACCATAATATACAACACATCCCTTGAAACTGGGCAGCTACCTGAGGTATGGAAGAAGGCCGACGTAGTCCCCATTTTTAAAAAGGAGACAGAAAAGAGGCACTAAACTATAGACCAGTGTCACTTACATGTATAGTGTGCAAAGTCCTGGAGAAAATCATCAGGAAAAGAATGGTGGAACACCTCGAGCTGAACAGGATAATAAACACCAGACAGCACGGATTCCGGGAAGGCAAATCCTGTGTAACAAACCTCCTGGAGTTCTATGATAAATAACAGAGGTAAGGCAGGAGAGAGAAGGGTGGGTTGATTGCTTTTTCCTGGACTGCAGGAAGGCCTTCGACACAGTTCCTCACATGAGATTAGTAAAGAAGTTGGAAGAACAAGCATGTATAACAGGAAGGGCACTGGAATGGATAAGGGAATACCTCACAGGAGGCAACAACGGGTCATGGTGCGTGATGAGGTATCACAGTGGGCGCCTGTGACGAGCGGCGTACCGCAGGGGTCAGTCCTAGGACCAGTGTTATTCTTGGTATATGTAAACGACATGACGGATGGGATAGACTCAGAAGTGTCTCTGTTCGCAGATGATGTGAAATTAATGAGGAGAATCACATCGGAAGAGGACCAAGCAGGACTTCAAACAGACCTGGACAAGCTTGACATCTGGTCTAGCAACTGGCTTCTCGAATTCAATCCCACCAAATGCAAAGTCATGAAGATCGGAGAAGGACAAAGAAGACAGCTGACAGAGTACAGGCTAGGTGGACAAGGGCTACAAACCTCGGCAAAGGAGAAAGACCTTGGGGTGAGTATAACGCCAAGTACATCTCCGGAGGCACACATCAACCAGATAACTGCGGCAGCATATGGGCGACTGGCAAACCTAAGATTAGCGTTCCGTTACCTAAACAAGGAATCGTTCAAGACACTGTACACCGTGTACGTCAGGCCCATACTAGAATGTGCAGCACCAGTCTGGAACCCACACCTGGTCAAGCACGTAAAGAAACTAGAGAAAGTGCAAAGGTTTGCGACAAGGTTAGTTCCACAACTCAGGGGTCTGTCCTATGAAGAAAGGTTGAGGAAATAGGACTAACAACACTGGAGGAAAGAAGGGTCAGAGGAGACATGATAACGACATACAAAATACTGCGGGGAATCGACAAGGTAGACAGGGACAGGATGTTCCAGAGAGGGAACACAGAAACAAGGGGACACAACTGGAAGCTGAAGACTCAGATGAGTCAAAGGGATGTTAGGAAGCATTTCTTCAGCCACAGAGTAGTCAGGAAGTGGAATGTCTAGAGAAAGATATAGTGGAGGCAGGAACCATACATAGTTTTAAGACGAGGTATGATAGAGCTCATGGAGCAGGAGAGCAGAGACCCAGTAGCGGACAGCGAAGAGGCGGGGCCAGGAGCTGAGTCTCGACCCCTGCAACCACAATTAGGTGAGTACACACACACACACACACACACACACACACACACACAGTCTCATAAAACGTAATTGAAAAAGGTAATCTCCTGTGTTCAGCTGGTCACTGAACTTCCTGTATTTTCCACCCCTTAGTCCTTCATCTTATGTTAAACCATCACAGCGTCTTGTTAAACCATCACACTGTTATGTTAAACCATCACAGTATTATGTTAAACTATCACAGTGTTATGTTAAACCATCACAGTGTTATGTTAAACTATCACAGTATTATATTAAACCATCACAGTGTTACGTTAAACCATCACAGTGTTATGTTAAACTATCACAGTATTATATTAAACCATCACAGTGTTACGTTAAACCATCACAGTGTTATGTTAAACCATCACAGTGTTATGTTAAACCATCACAGTGTTATGTTAAACCATCACAGTATTACGTTAAACCATCACAGTGTTATTTTGAACCATCGCAGTGTTATGTTAAACCATCACAGTGTTATGTTAAATCATCACAGTGTTATGTTAAACCATCACAGTGTTATAGTGAACCATCGCAGTGTTATGTTAAACCATCACAGTGTTATGTTAAACCATCACAGTGTTATGTTAAACTATCACAGTATTATATTAAACCATCACAGTGTTACGTTAAACCATCACAGTGTTATGTTAAACCATCTCAGTGTTATGTTAAACCATCACAGTGTTATGTTAAATCATAACAGTGTTATGTTAAACCATCACAGTGTTATGTTAAACCATCACAGTGTTATAGTGAACCATTGCAGTGTTATGTTAAATTATCACAGTGTTATGTTAAACCATCACAGTGTTATGTTAAACCATCACAGTGTTATGTTAAACCATCACAGTGTTATAGTGAACCATCGCAGTGTTATGTTAAACCATCCAGTGTTATTAAACATCACAGTGTTATGTTAAACCATCACAGTGTTATGTTAAACCACCAAGATGTTACCATCAGTGTTTGTTAAACCATGCAGTGTTATGTTAAACCATCACAGTGTTATAGTGAACCATCACAGTGTTATGTTAAACCATCACAGTGTTATGTTAAACCATCACAGTGTTATAGTGAACCATTGCAGTGTTATGTTAAACCATCTCAGTGTTATGTTAAACCATCACAGTGTTATAGTGAACCATCACAGTGTTATGTTAAACCATCGCAGTGTTATGTTAAACCATCACAGTGTTGTGTTAAACCATCACAGTGTTATGTTAAACCATCACTGTGTTATAGTGAACCATCACAGTGTTATGTTAAACAATCGCAGTGTTATGTTAAACCATCACAGTGTTATATTAAACCATCACAGTGTTATGTTAAACCATTACAGTGTTATGTTAAACCATCACAGTGTTATGTTAAACCATCACAGTGTTATGTTAAACCATCACAGTGTTATGTTAAATTATCACAGTGTTATGTTAAACCATCACAGTGTTATGTTAAACCATCACAGTGTTATAGTGAACCATCACAGTGTTATGTTAAACCATCACAGTGTTATGTTAAACCATCACAGTGTTATGTTAAACCATCACAGTGTTATGTTAAACCATCACAGTGTTATGTTAAACCATCACAGTGTTATGTTAAATCATCACAGTGTTATGTTAAACCATTACAGTGTTATGTTAAACCATCACAGTGTTATGTTAAACCATCACAGTGTTATGTTAAACCATCACAGTGTTATGTTAAACCATCACAGTGTTATGTTAAACCATCACAGTGTTATAGTGAACCATGTAAATAGCGTGCTAAAAATATCTGACCAAGACAGGACTCGCAGCAATGGCTTTAAATTGGAAAAGTTCAGATTCAGGAAGGATATAGGAAAGCACTGGTTTGGTAATAGAGTTGTGGATGAGTGGAACAAACTCCCGAGTACCCTCATAGAAGCTAAGACGTTGTGTAGTTTTAAAAATAGGTTAGATAAATACATGAGTGGGTGTGAGTTGGACCTGACTAGCTTGTGCTAATAAGTCTGATGCCGTGCTCCTTCCTAAAGTGGATGTGACCTGGATCTGACAAGCTTGAGTCAGTGGCATAAGCCGGTAGGAGAGTTGGACCTGCCTCGCATGGGCTAGTAGGCCTGCTGCAGCGTTCCTTCTTATGTTATTATTGTCTTGAAAATAAGACTTACATCAACATCATCAACATTGGTAAATTAGACATATGTGCAACACCTGGGTGTATTTATTAAGGAAACGTTTCGCCACACAGTGGCTTCATCAGTCCATACAAAGTAGACTGATGAAGAACATGAGGAGTTTCAGGTAATCAGTCCCTCAGCTGAGGGACTGATTACCTCAAACTCCTGTTCTTCACCATTCTCCTTTATATTGGACTGATGAAGCTACTGTGTGGCGAAACGTTTCCTTAATAAATACACCCAGGTGTTGCACATATGTCTAATTGATCAACTTGTCGGTTCTCTGAACCATTTATCAACATCATCAACATTGTCTTGAGAGTAAGACTTACATCAACATTGTAGTGATGTTGAGTGTTGCAACATCAACAACATTGTAGTGATGTTGAGTGTTGCAACATCAACAACATTGTAGTGATGTTGAGTGTTGCAACATCAACAACATTGTAGTGATATTGAGTGTTGCAACATCAACAACATTGTAGTGATGTTGAGTGTTGCAACATCAACAACATTGTATTGATGTTGAGTGTTGCAACATCAACAACATTGTAGTGATGTTGAGTGTTGCAACATCAACAACATTGTAGTGATGTTGAGTGTTGCAACATCAACAACATTGTAGTGATGTTGAGTGTTGCAACATCAACAACATTGTAGTGATGTTGAGTGTTGCAACATCAACAACATTGTAGTGATGTTGAGTGTTGCAACATCAACAACATTGTAGTGATGTTGAGTGTTGCAACATCAACAACATTGTAGTGATGTTGAGTGTTGCAACATCAACAACATAGATTGTAAGGCAGTAATGGAGTTTGAAATGTGAGAGGAACTCTTATGTTTACTGAAAGTTTAAGAAATATTATACGAGGAGACAGTGGAAGAGAGAGGAGAGGGAGAGGAGAGGAGAGGAGAGGAGAGGAGAGGAGAGGGAGAGGAGAGGAGAGGAGAGGAGAGGAGAGGAGAGGGAGAGAGAGGAAAGGAAGAGGAGAAGTAGGAGGGAAAATTTTATTCGTTCGTGGAAGAAGCACTAAACCCGACGAGGCGTAAAAGTGGGAACTTTTTTGGACGTTCAGGGAAAGTATCCTGTCAATTTAGGGAAATAAAATGGCGGACCCTGCCATTACTGTCCGAAATTTTCCCACCACGAGAGAGAGAGAGAGAGAGAGAGAGAGAGAGAGAGAGAGAGAGAGAGAGAGAGAGAGAGAGAGAGAGAGAGAGAGAGAGAGAGAGAGAGAGAGAGAGAGGACAGAGTGAGATAGAGAGATCGTGGCTGTGTCTCACCGGTCATTCTAAGTTAGATAAGAACTATTACAGTGATAAGAAACATGGGAGAGTCAAGACACGTGTGAGTGAGACACAAACAGAACAATGATAATCCTGTCAGAGTGCAAAACATTTAACTGACTTCCATTTTGTATGTATAATGAAGGTGTTGTGTCATGTCCTTGTCATCTCAGTGTCTCTGTCATGTCTTGTCATCTCACTGTCTCTGTCATGTCCTTGTCATCTCAGTGTCTCTGTCATGTCTTGTCATCTCACTGTCTCTGTCATGTCCTTGTCATCTCAGTGTCTCTGTCATGTCCTTTTCATCTCACTATCTCTGTCGTATCTTGTCATCTCACTGGCTCCGTCATGTTCTTGTCATCTCGCTATCTCGTGTAATATTCTTGTCATCTCACTCTCTGTCATGTCTTGTCATCTCACTGTCTCACGTGACATACCTGTCAGTTAGTGTAATATCTTTATTATATACCTTATACCCATCCTGTGGGCGGTAGTCAAAAAATTAGAGGTGCATAATGGGTCCAGGGACTGTACCTCAACATTACAGAGGTACATAATGAATTCACGAACTGTACCTCAACATTACAGAGGAACATAATGGGTACAGGGACTGTACCTCAACATTACAGATGTACATAATGGGTCCAGGGACTGTACCTCAACTAATATTACAGAGGAACATAATGGGTCCAGGGACTGTACCTCAACTAATATTACAGAGGAACATAATGGGTCCAGGGAATGTACCTCAACATTAGAGAGGTACATAATGGGTCCAGGGACTGTACCTCAACATTACAGAGGTACATAATGGGTCCAGGGACTGTACCTCAACATTACAGAGGTACATAATGAATTCACGAACTGTACCTCAACATTACAGAGGAACATAATGGGTACAGGGACTGTACCTCAACATTACAGATGTACATAATGGGTCCAGGGACTGTACCTCAACATTACAGAGGTACATAATGGGTCCAGGGACTGTACCTCAACATTACAGAGGTACATAATGGGTCCAGGGACTGTACCTTAACATTACAGAGGTACATAATGGGTCCAGGGACTGTACCTCAACTAATATTACAGAGGAACATAATGGGTCCAGGGAATGTACCTCAACATTAGAGAGGTACATAATGGGTCCAGGGACTGTACCTCAACATTACAGAGGTACATAATGGGTCCAGGGACTGTACCTCAACATTAGAGAGGTACATAATGGGTCCAGGGACTGTACCTCAACATTACAGAGGTACATAATGGGTCCAGGGACTGTACCTCAACATTACAGAGGAACATAATGGGTACAGGGACTGTACCTCAACATTACAGATGTACATAATGGGTCCAGGGACTGTACCTCAACTAATATTACAGAGGAACATAATGGGTCCAGGGACTGTACCTCAACATTACAGAGGTACATAATGGGACCAGGGACTGTACCTCAACATTACAGAGAGGTACATAATGGGTTCAGGGACTGTACCTCAACATTACAGAGGTACATAATGGGTCCAGGGACTGTACCTCAACATTACAGAGGTACATATTGGGTCCAGGGACTGTACCTCAACGTTACAGAGGAACATAATGGGTCCAGGGACTGTACCTCAACATTACAGAGGAACATAATGGGTCCAGGGACTGTACCTCAACATTACAGAGGTACATAATGGGTCCAGGGACTGTACCTCAACATTAAAAGGAACATAATGGGTCCAGGGACTGTACCTCAACATTACAGAGGTACATAATGGGTCCAGGGACTGTACCTCAACGTTAGAGGTACATAATGGGTCCAGGGACTGTACCTCAACATTACAGAGGTACATAATGGGTCCAGGGACTGTACCTCAACATTACAGAGGAACATAATGGGTCCAGGGACTGTACCTCAACATTACAGAGGTACATAATGGGTCCAGGGACTGTACCTCAACATTACAGAGGTACATAATGGGTCCAGGGACTGTACCTCAACGTTACAGAGGAACATAATGGGTCCAGGGACTGTACCTCAACATTACAGAGGAACATAATGGTCCAGGGACTGTACTCAACATTACAGAGGAACATAATGGGTCCAGGGACTGTACCTCAACGTTACAGAGGAACATAATGGGTCCAGGGACTGTACCTCAACATTACAGAGGTACATAATGGGTCCAGGGACTGTACCTCAACATTACAGAGGTACATAATGGGTCCAGGGACTGTACCTCAACATTACAGAGGTACATAATGGGTCCAGGGACTGTACCTCAACATTACAGAGGTACATAATGGGTCCAGGGACTGTACATCAACATTACAGAGGTACATAATGGGTCCAGGGACTGTACCTCAACATTACAGAGGTACATAATGGGTCCAGGGACTGTACCTCAACATTACAGAGGTACATAATGGGTCCAGGGACTGTACCTCAACATTACAGAGGTACATAATGGGTCCAGGGACTGTACCTCAACATTACAGAGGTACATAATGGGTCCAGGGACTGGGCCACAAAGTTCTGATAGCTGAACAAGTTACAATGGTAATGAACTATTTACATGTTTATATCTGGTCACACTCGTAATGAGTTATTTATGCAGACATTAATTAGGTCACACTCAAAAAAAGTTCTAATGCTTTATTTACAGGGAGCAAAGTCAGGGTATTTTTCCAGAATGGTCTGTAATATACCACTGTGGATAAAATACTTTGACATTTCTTGAACATTTCTGAGTGAGTTATCTGAATTCATGAATTTTATCGCATTCCAGTACATAATGACGCAAGGTGTGACGCAGTCCAGCACCCAGTGACGCAGGGTGTGACAATAATCCATCTGACAAAGTTTACATTTCGTTTGGTCTACATCTGGTGGTGGTGATTTAACCTGCCAAAGATACTTGTAACCCAGCCGGAGGCGGGCGGTAGTGACATCCAAGAGTCTGCTTATTTTGTTGGATGCACCATAGACATGTGGCTCCTCCTGCATGATAGAATGATGATAGATGGACTGACTGGTGTCAATCATCTTTTGTCTCGAGTCAATAAAGTTCAGTTGAAGTTCTTTTCGTATTATTGTTCTCAAACTGCTAACTGACAAGCCAAGATTGTAATCTACTCCCTCTTTGAAAGCATAAAACTTAGCCAATTTATCAGTTCTATCATGCATCTGAAGACCAATGTGAGATGGAATCCACAGCATGTGCACTCTGACTCTACTATCCAGAATCCTACCATACCTGTGCCTGGCTTCTGACACGAGCATGCTACAAGTTATACTTGATGAGTTGAGAGCATTTATGGATGACAGAGAATCAGTTACAATTAGAGAGTTAACCTTAGATACATGGACGCATTTGAGTGCAAGGAGTATGGCAAACAGTTCTGTCTGAAGGGTAGAGGCCCAGTTATTGATGCGTGCTCCAATTTCTTTAAGAGAGTCATCACTCTGTACGACAACAGCAGCACTACCAGCTGCACCAGTGGATTGGTGAATAGAACCATCAACATAATTTTCATCATCTCGCTCTTTCATCTAGCTCAACTTTCACACAGGAGAGCCATTCACTGTCACAATGACCAACTCTTGAATTACCTGTCAACTGAGAACTGTGAACACTGACCACCAGCTTCCTCATCACGCCACAACACAGATCAAACTTTCACCTTCGATGTGTGTGTGATATATCCCACTGCAGCAGCATGATGCTCATGTATTATACCACGCTCCAGCAAGTTATGCTCCCTCACGTGCGCTTTGTTACGTTACATTCATCAAGTACTTTCGAAAGACACGTCACTCTGACGATAACTTTGGCCACAACTTAACTTTCAATGTAATTCTTTTTTTCAGATATGAAATTTTTGGGGGTTAAATCGATGGTGTTCAAATATATTCACATGATGGGGGTTTATGAGGTGTATGCTTAAGGCAGAATTGATTAATGACTTACAAACATGTGGCAGCTATCATGGGAAGCACAAGAGCAGGTCTCCACACACCACACAGGATTCAGTTGATAATATTTTTGGAGGGTGTTCCGGGGGTCAACCCCATCCCCAGTACGGTCCAACACCATGGTGTTTCACAGACTGATCACCCAGACTGTTATGTAAACCAGCGTAGGAACCAGAGCCCGGTTTGTCAGGTACTGACTTTATGTGTCTGTCCAGCTCTCTCTTGAAGACAGCCATGGGTCTTGAAGACAGCCAGGGGTCTTGAAGACAGCCAGGGGTCTTGAACACAACCACGGGTCTTGAACACAACCAGGTGTCTTGAAGACAATCAGGTGTCTTGAAGACAGCCAGGGGTCTTGAAAACAGACAGGGGTCTTGAAAACAGCCAGGGGTCTTGAAAACAGCCAGGGGTCTTGAAGACAGCCAGGTGTCTTGAAGACAGCCAGGTGTCTTGAAAATAGCCAGGGGTCTTAAAAACAGCCAGGGGTCTTGAAAACAGCCAGGGGTCTTGAAGACAGCCAGGTGTCTTGAAGACAGCCAGGTGTCTTGAAGACAACCTGGGGTCTTGAAGACAGCCAGGGGTCTTGAAAACAGCCAGGGGTCTTGAAAACAGCCAGGGGTCTGGAAGAGAACCAGGGGTCTATTTGGTAATCCTCCTTATGATTTACAAACTATCAACAAAGTTAAGAGTCGGTGACCCCTCACACGGTTAAAGTTATAACACCACCTGTCGACACATCCCCCACTGTTTAAAACGTTGAAAAACCTACGTTGTCTTCTTATATTAGTGGCTGGGAGGCCTACCTTCTTATATTAGTGGCTGGGAGGCCTACCTTCTTATATTAGTGGCTGGGAGGCCTACCTTCTTATATTAGTGGCTGGGAGGCCTACCTTCTTATATTAGTGGCTGGGAGGCCTACCTTCTTATATTAGTGGCTGGGAGGCCTACCTTCTAATATTAGTGGCTGGGAGGCCTACCTTCTTATATTAGTGGCTAGGAGGCCTACCTTATATTAGTGGCTGGGAGGACTACCTTCTTATATTAGTGGCTGGGAGGCCTACCTTCTTATATTAGTGGCTGGGAGGCCTACCTTCTTATATTAGTAACTGGGAGGCCTACCTTCTTATATTAGTGGCTGGGAGGCCTACCTTCTTATATTAGTGGCTGGGAGGCCTACCTTCTTATATTAGTGGCTGGGAGGCCTACCTTCTTATATTAGTGGCTGGGAGGCCTACCTTCTTATATTAGTGGCTGGGAGGCCTACCTTCTTATATTAGTGGCTGGGAGGCCTACCTTCTTATATTAGTGGCTGGGAGGCCTACCTTCTTATATTAGTGGCTGGGAGGCCTACCTTCTAATATTAGTGGCTGGGAGGCCTACCTTCTATATTAGTGGCTGGGAGGCCTACCTTCTTATATTAGTGGCTGGGAGGCCTACCTTCTAATATTAGTGGCTGGAGGCCTACCTTCTTATATTAGTGGCTGGGAGGCCTACCTTCTTATATTAGTGGCTGGGAGGCCTACCTTCTTATATTAGTGGCTGGGAGGCCTACCTTCTTATATTAGTGGCTGGGAGGCCTACCTTCTTATATTAGTGGCTGGAGGCCTACCTTCTTATATTAGTGGCTGGGAGGCCTACCTTCTTATATTAGTGGCTGGGAGGCCTACCTTCTTATATTAGTGGCTGGGAGGCCTACCTTCTTATATTAGTGGCTGGGAGGCCTACCTTCTTGTATTAGTGGCTGGGAGGCCTACCTTCTTATATTAGTGGCTGGGAGGCCTACCTTCTTATATTAGTGGCTGGGAGGCCTACCTTCTTATATTAGTGGCTGGGAGGCCTACCTTCTTATATTAGTGGCTGGGAGGCCTACCTTCTTATATTAGTGGCTGGGAGGCCTACCTTCTTATATTAGTGGCTGGGAGGCCTACCTTCTTATATTAGTGGCTGGGAGGCCTACCTTCTTATATTAGTGGCTGGGAGGCCTATCTACTTTCTTTTCACATGTAATTTTCTTCTTATTAAAAACTTCAAATCTTCCCTGTTATTTATTTTCGTATATCCATTTTATCCTTTTTTTCCCTCTCTTCTTTTATCTGTTTGTGTTTATTTGTTGATGTTTTGCAAACTTTGTTTTTCACTTGTTTTTAGTCCTTGTTTGCACCTCACTCTCTTGTTTTGCTAATTATCCTCCTCTTTCTTCTTATATCACTTATTATCCTCCTCTTCCTTCTCAAGATCAAGAGAGTTTAGGTAAGACCCTTTCGGGTGAAAGGGGAAGTGGGTAAAGTGTAAGAATAGGTGGGTGAGAGGAAGAATATTAAGAAGGAGAGATAGTACCAGGGCTTAACACAGTGGCTAGGCAGATAGTGATTCAGGATTATGCAGACTTTGCGACTTGGACACTGCATGGGAGTTCTGTGGCACTGGGTTGGCACAAACTACGACACTGCATGGGAGTTCTGTGGCACAGGGTTGGCACAAACTACGACACTGCATGGGAGTTGTGTGGCACAGGGTTGGCACAAACTACGACACTGCATGGGAGTTGTGTGGCACAGGGTTGGCACAAACTACGACACTGCATGGGAGTTCTGTGGCACAGGGTTGGCACAAACTACGACACTGCAAGGGAGTTCTGTGGCACTGGGTTGGCACAAACTACGACACTGCATGGGAGTTCTGTGGCACAGGGTTGGCACAAACTACGACACTGCATGGGAGTTCTGTGGCACAGGGTTGGCACAAACTACGACACTGCATGGGAGTTGTGTGGCACAGGGTTGGCACAAACTACGACACTGCATGGGAGTTCTGTGGCACAGGGTTGGCACAAACTACGACACTGCATGGGAGTTCTGTGGCACTGGGTTGGCACAAACTACGACACTGCAAGGGAGTTCTGTGGCACTGGGTTGGCACAAAGTACGACACTGCAAGGTACAAGGGCTACTCACTTTTAGTTTAAAAAAAAAAAAATTGAAATAAAGACTTAAAAGGACGTTATTAAAGGTCCTTTTTATTTCCCCATTCCTTTTAACTTCCTCAGTTCCTCTTTAATTCTATCATTTCGTTTTAGCCCATTCATCTCACCCTTCGTATTTCTCTTCAGTTATTTCTCTCCTTTCTCATACCTTTTCTTCCTACTTTCTCTGCCTGCCTCTCTTACTTCCTCTCTTCCTGCCTCTCTCACGTCCTCTCTTCCTGCCTCTCTCACTTCCTCTCTTCCTGCCTCTCTCACGTCCTCTCTTCCTGCCTCTCTCACGTCCTCTCTTCCTGCCTCTCTCACGTCCTCTCTTCCTGCCTCTCTCACGTCCTCTCTTCCTGCCTCTCTCACGTCCTCTCTTCCTGCCTCTCTCACGTCCTCTCTTCCTGCCTCTCTCACGTCCTCTCTTCCTGCCTCTCTCACGTCCTCTCTTCCTGCCTCTCTCACGTCCTCTCTTCCTGCCTCTCTCACGTCCTCTCTTCCTGCCTCTCTCACGTCCTCTCTTCCTGCCTCTCTCACGTCCTCTCTTCCTGCCTCTCTCACGTCCTCTCTTCCTGCCTCTCTCACGTCCTCTCTTCCTGCCTCTCTCACGTCCTCTCTTCCTGCCTCTCTCACGTCCTCTCTTCCTGCCTCTCTCCGTCCTCTCTTCCTGCCTCTCTCACGTCCTCTCTTCCTGCCTCTCTCACGTCCTCTCTTCCTGCCTCTCTCACGTCCTCTCTTCCTGCCTCTCTCACGTCCTCTCTTCCTGCCTCTCTCACGTCCTCTCTTCCTGCCTCTCTCACGTCCTCTCTTCCTGCCTCTCTTACTTCCTCTCTTCCTGCCTCTCTCACGTCCTCTCTTCCTGCCTCTCTCACGTCCTCTCTTCCTGCCTCTCTCACGTCCTCTCTTCCTGCCTCTCTCACGTCCTCTCTTCCTGCCTCTCTCACGTCCTCTCTTCCTGCCTCTCTCACGTCCTCTCTTCCTGCCTCTCTCACGTCCTTCTTCCTGCCTCTCTACGTCTCTCTTCCTGCCTCTCTCACGTCCTCTTCCTCTTCCTGTCCTCTCTTCCTGCCTTCACTCCTCTCTTCCTGCCTCTCTCACGTCCTCTCTTTCCTCGTCCTCTCCCGCCTCACGTCCTCTCTTCCTGCCTCTCTACGTCCTCTCTTCCTGCCTCTCTCACGTCCTCTCTTCCTGCCTCTCTCACGTCCTCTCTTCCTGCCTCTCTCACGTCCTCTCTTCCTGCCTCTCTCACGTCCTCTTCTTAGATCAATTAGACATTCAGGACTTCTTTTTAGGACACCCGTTGAGGCGTCTCCTCTTGAGTTCAAGTTGAAGCAGAAAGTCAGTCTTGGGTCGGACTGAGTAAGTTTTGATTTGTGTGAGTTAGCTGGGGAGCTTCGAGTAGGTTTGGATCGCATTCGCAAAGATTCCAAGAAGTTTGGATAGGATTAGATTGCCTTGGATAGACTTAGATTGCATTTGGATAGACTTAGATTGCATTTGGATAGACTTAGATTGCCTTGGATAGGGTCGGGTTAGTTTGGTTAAGTTTAGATAAGCTTGGATAGGTGTAGATGGTCTTGGATACGTTTATATATGTTTGGATAGGTTTAGGTAGGTTGAGATGGACTTGAATAGGCTGAGATAGGCTGAGATAGGCTGAGATAGGCTGAGATAGGCTGAGATAGGCTGAGATACAATCTATACACCTTAACCATCTTCTCTATCTCTTCCAACTTCTTTCTCCTCTCTTATTCAGCTTCTCACTTCTCCATTGTTATTCCCTCGTTCTCTGTATATATTCTGCTGTTTACCATGTTCTCTCCCTCACTGCCTGTTCCTCTTCGTCATCAAGAGGTACAATAGGGCGTCCTCTTGCCTCTCACTCCAACCTCTCTCCAACACAATACCTCCAACACTATCTCTCACTCCACCATCTCTGCGAACCTCAGCAAAGCACAAGTCAGCAGTGAGAGAGAGAGAGGGAGGGAGACATGTATATATATATATATATATATATATATATATATATATATATATATATATATATATATATATATATATATATATATATATATATATATATATATATATATATATATATATTCAAAGCATGGTAAACAATATTGCCATAAAAATAAAGCTGAACTTTCGCCTTGATTTCAAGACTTCTTCAGATGTCATCTTAAAATTCAGGAGACACAAGACAACTTAAAGTTGGGAACTTAGGCACGTCGCCTGGGGGGGGGGGCAAGATGGTAGAAGTCCCTGCCAAGTTTCTCCTCTGTATTAAGCTCCACCTCTCGAAAATTCCTAAGTTTTTAATGCTAAAGTTTGATCAGAAAACTGTTGTTGGTGGTGGTATGTTGAGTTATGTATCACCGTGAGCGAAATACTTTTAGATTTTCTCTTACTCACTGGCTCCCAGACACTAATCTCACACACACATGTATCCTCTCCCAGACACTAAGCTCACACACACATGTATCCTCTCCCAGACACTAAGCTCACATACACATGTATCCTCTCCCAGACACTAATCTCACACACACATGTATCCTCTCCCAGACACTAAGCTCACACACACATGTATCCTCTCCCAGACACTAAGCTCACACACACATGTATCCTCTCCCAGACACTAAGCTCACACACACATGTATCCTCTCCCAGACACTAAGCTCACACACACATGTATCCTCTCCCAGACACTAAGCTCACACACATGTATCCTCTCCCAGACACTAAGCTCACACACACATGTATCCTCTCCCAGACACTAAGCTCACACACACATGTATCCTCTCCCAGACATTAAGCTCACACACACATGTATCCTCTCCCAGACACTAATCTCACACACACATGTATCCTCTCCCAGACACTAAGCTCACACACACATGTATCCTCTCCCAGACACTAAGCTCATACACACATGTATCCTCTCCCAGACACTAAGCTCATACACACATGTATCCTCTCCCAGACACTAAGCTCACACATACATGTATCCTCTCCCAGACACTAAGCTCACACACACATGTATCCTCTCCCAGACACTAAGCTCACACATACATGTATCCTCTCCCAGACACTAAGCTCATACACACATGTATCCTCTCCCAGACACTAAGCTCATACACACATGTATCCTCTCCCAGACACTAAGCTCACACATACATGTATCCTCTCCCAGACACTAAGCTCACACACACATGTATCTTCTCCCAGACACTAAGCTCACACACACATGTATCCTCTCCCAGACACTAAGCTCACACACACATGTATCCTCTCCCAGACACTAAGCTCACACACACATGTATCCTCTCCCAGACACTAAGCTCACACACACATGTATCCTCTCCCAGACACTAAGCTCACACACACATGTATCCTCTCCCAGACACTAAGCTCACACATACATGTATCCTCTCCGAGACACTAAGCTCACACACACATGTATCCTCTCCCAGACACTAAGCTCACACACACATGTATCTTCTCCCAGACACTAAGCTCACACACACATGTATCTTCTCCCAGACACTAAGCTCACACACACATGTATCCTCTCCCAGACACTAAGCTCACACACACATGTATCCTCTCCCAGACACTAAGCTCACACACACATGTATCCTCTCCTAGACACTAAGCTCACACACACATGTATCCTCTCCCAGACACTAAGCTCACACATACATGTATCCTCTCCCAGACACTAAGCTCACACACACATGTATCCTCTCCCAGACACTAAGCTCACACACACATGTATCTTCTCCCAGACACTAAGCTCACACACACATGTATCCTCTCCCAGACACTAAGCTCACACATACATGTATCCTCTCCCAGACACTAAGCTCACACACACATGTATCCTCTCCCAGACACTAAGCTCACACACACATGTATCTTCTCCCAGACACTAAGCTCACACACACATGTATCCTCTCCCAGACACTAAGCTCACACACACATGTATCTTCTCCCAGACACTAAGCTCACACACACATGTATCCTCTCCCAGACACTAAGCTCACATACACATGTATCCTCTCCCAGACACTAAGCTCACACACATGTATCCTCTCCCAGACACTAAGCTCACACACACATGTATCCTCTCCCAGACACTAAGCTGCTACACACACATGTATCCTCTCCCAGACACTAAGCTCACATACACATGTATCCTCTCCCAGACACTAAGCTGCTCACACACACATGTATCCTCTCCCAGACACTAAGCTCACATACACATGTATCCTCTCCCAGACACTAAGCTCACACACACATGTATCCTCTCCCAGACACTAAGCTCACACACACATGTATCCTCTCCCAGACACTAAGCTCACACACACATGTATCCTCTCCCAGACACTAAGCTCACACACACATGTATCCTCTCCCAGACACTAAGCTCACACACACATGTATCCTCTCCCAGACACTAAGCTCACACACACATGTATCCTCTCCCAGACACTAAGCTCACACACACATGTATCCTCTCCCAGACACTAAGCTCACTCATACACTCCTCACTAACTTCACTGCCGACTTTCAGCTCATTATCACTCGTTCTTCTTGATTCTAGGCTCACTTCCACATGTTCTCCTTGAGTGTAAGCTCACTCCCCGTCTCTAAGCTCACTCCCCCGTCTTTCCTCCCCAGGGTGAGACACTGGCTCCCATGTCCACTAAACTAGACAAGTTAGACACAAAGTTTGCAATAAATGAGTTCCAGAATTGGATTTTATCTGACGAGTATATTGGTCCGTCCCCGTGAGGAGGAGGAGGAGGAGGAGGAGGAGGAGGACGAGGAGGACGAGGAGGAGGAGGACGAGGAGGAGGAGGACGAGGAGGAGGAGGAGGAGGACGAGGACGAGGACGAGGACGAGGAGGAAGAGGAGGGT
The DNA here is from genome assembly GCA_009830355.1 of Cherax destructor. Lineage (NCBI taxonomy): Eukaryota > Metazoa > Arthropoda > Malacostraca > Decapoda > Parastacidae > Cherax > Cherax destructor. Next base: position 100,541 of record WNWK01005272.1, on the reverse strand, counting down.
AAGCAAAGAAGGGAAGGGACGTAATAGAGAATAATGGAAATATATATGTTGACAAATACACTGGGAAATTGTGAGAGAGCTCTGTGTACTCTTGTAGAGTGCAAGTGTACTCACCTAATTGTGGTTGCAGGGGTCGAGACTCAGCTCCTGGCCCCGCCTCTTCGCTGTCTGCTACTGGGTCTCTGCTCTCCCTGCTCCATGAGCTTTATCATACCTTGTCTTAAAACTATGTATGGTTCCTGCCTCCACTATATCTTTCTCTAGTCCATTCCACTTCCTGACTACTCTGTGGCTGAAGAAATGTTTCCTGACATCCCTTTGACTCATCTGAGTCTTCAGCTTCCAGTTGTGTCCCCTTGTTTCTGTGTTCCCTCTCTGAAACAACCTGTCACTATCTACCTTGTCAATTCCCCGCAGTATTTTGTATGTCGCTATCATGTCTCCTCTGACCCTTCTTTCCTCCAGTGTTGTTAGTCCTATTTCCCTCAATCTTTCTTCATAAGACAGACCCCTGAGTTGTGGAACTAACCTTGTCGCAAACCTTTGCACTTTCTCTAGTTTCCTTACGTGCTTGACCAGGTGTGGGTTCCAGACTGGTGCTGCATATTCTAGTATAGGCCTGACGTATACGGTATACAGTGTCTTGAACGATTCCTTGTTAAGGTAACGGAACGCTAATCTAAGGCTTGCCAGACGCCCATATGCTGCCGCAGTTATCTGGTTGATGTGTGCCTCCGGAGACGTGCTTGGCGTTATACTCACTCCAAGGTCTTTCTCCTTTGCCGAGGTTTGTAGCCTTTGTCCGCCTAGCTTGTACTCTGTCAGGGGTCTTCTTTGCCCTTCTCCGATCCTCATGACTTTACATTTGGAGGGATTGAATTCGAGAAGCCAACTGCTAGACCAGATGTCGAGCTTGTCCAGGTCTGTTTGCAGCCCTGCCTGGTCCTCTTCCGATGTGATTCTCCTCATTATTTTCACATCATCCGCGAATAGAGACACTTCTGAGTCTATCCCATCCGTCAGGTCATTTACATATACCAGGAATAACACTGGTCCTAGGACTGACCCCTGCGGTACACCGCTCGTCACAGGCGCCCACTGTGATACCTCACCACGCACCATGACCCGTTGTTGCCTCCCTTTGAGGTATTCCCTGATCCATTCCAGTGTCCTTCCTGTTATACCTGCTTGTTCTTCCAACTTCTTTACTAATCTCATGTGAGGAACTGTGTCGAAGGCCTTCCTGCAGTCCAGGAAAATGCAATCAAGTGTGTGTGTGTGTGTGTGTTTTGTGTGTGTGTTGTGTGTGTTGTGTGTGTGTGTGTGAGTGTGTGTGTTGTGTGAGTGTGTATGTGTGTGTTGTGTGTGTGTGTGTGTGTGTTGTGTGTGTTTTGTGTGTGTGTGTGTGTGTTGTGTGTGTGTGTTGTTGTGTGTGTGTGTGTGTGTGTGTGAGTGTGTGTTGTGTGAGTGTGTATGTGTGTTGTGTGTGTGTGTGTGTGTGTTGTGTGTGTTTTGTGTGTGTGTGTGTGTGTGTGTGTTTTGTGTGTGTGTTGTGTGTGGTGTTGTACTCACCTATTTGTGGTTGCAGGGGTCGAGTCATAGCTCTTGGCCCCGCCTCTTCACTGATTGCTACTAGGTCCTCTCTCTCCCTGCTCCATGAGCTTTATCAAACCTCGTCTTAAAACTATGTATGGTTCCTGCCTCCACTACGTCACTTTCTAGGCTATTCCACTTCCTGACAACTCTGTGACTGAAGAAATACTTCCTAACATCCCTGTGATTCATCTGAGTCTTCAACTTCCAACTGTGTCCCCTTGTTGCTGTGTCCCATCTCTGGAACATTCTGTCTCTGTCCACCTTGTCAATTCCTCTCAGTATTTTATATGTCGTTATCATGTCCCCCCTATTTCTCCTGTCCTCCAGTGTCGTCAGGTCGATTTCCCTTAATCTCTCCTCGTAGGACATACCCCTTAGCTCCGGGACTAGTCTTGTTGCAAACCTTTGCACTTTATCTAGTTTCTTTACGTGCTTGGCTAGGTGTGGGTTCCAAACTGGTGCTGCATACTCCAATATGGGCCTAACGTACACAGTGTACAGGGTCCTGAACGATTCCTTATTAAGATGTCGGAATGCTGTTCTTAGGTTTGCTAGACGCCCGTATGCTGCAGCAGTTATTTGGTTGATGTGCGCCTCAGGAGATGTGCCTGGTGTTATACTCACCCCAAGATCTTTTTCCTTGAGTGAGGTTTGTAGTCTCTGGCCCCTAGACTGTACTCCGTCTGTTGTCTTCTTTGTCCTTCCCCAATCTTCATGACTTTACACTTGGTGGGGTTGAACTCCAGGAGCCAATTGCTGGACCAGGCTTGCAGCCTGTCAAGATCCCTTTGTAGTTCTGCCTGGTCCTCTTCCGATTGAATTCTTCTCATCAACTTCACATCATCTGCAAACAGGGACACTTCGGAGTCTATTCCTTCCGTCATGTCGTTCACAAATACCAGAAACAGCACCGGTCCTAGGACTGACCCCTGTGGAACCCCACTCGTCACAGGCGCCCACTCTGACACCTCGCCACGTACCATGAACTCGCTGCTTTCTTCCTGACAGGTATTCCCTGATCCATTGTAGTGCCTTCCCTGTTATCCCTGCCTGGTCCTCCAGCTTTTGCACTAATCTCTTGTGTGGAACTGTGTCAAACGTTTTCTTACAGTTCAAGAAAATGTAATCTACCCACCCCTCTCTCTCTTGTCTTAATGCTGTCACCCTGTCATAGAACTCCAGTAGGTTTGTGACACAGGATTTCCCGTCCCTGAAACCGTGTTGGCCGTCGTTGATAAGCTCATTCCTTTCTAGGTGCTCCACCACTCTTCTCCTGATAATCTTCTCCATGACCTTGCATACTATACATGTCAGTGACACTGGTCTGTAGTTTAGTGCTTCATGTCTGTCTCCTTTTTTAAAAATTGGGACTACATTTGCTGTCTTCCATACCTCAGGTAGTCTCCCTGTTTCAATATATATGTTGAAGAGTGTTGTTAGTGGTACACACAGCTCCTCTGCTCCCTCTCTCACGACCCATGGTGAGATGTTGTCCGGCCCCATCGCCTTTGAGGTTTATGTGTATGTGTGTGTATGTGTGTATGTACTCACCTAATGTCTGTGTGTGTTGTGTGTGTGTGAGTTGTGTACTCACCTAATTGTACTCACCTAATTGTGGTTGCAGGGGTCGAGACTCAGCTCCTGGCCCCGCCTCTTCACTGTCCGCTACTGGGTCTCTTCTCTCCCTGCTCCATGAGCTGTATCATACCTCGTCTTAAAGCTATGTATGGTTCCTGACTCCACTACATCATTTGCTAGACTGTTCCACTTCCTGACTACTCTATGGCTGAAGAAATGCTTCCTATCATCCCTTTGACTCATCTGAGTTTTCAGCTTCCAATTGTGCCCCCTTATTTCTGTGTCCTCTCTGAAACAACCTATCACTATCTACCTTGTCAATTCCCCGCAGTATTTTGCATGTCGTTATCATGTCTCCTCTAACCCTTCTGTCCTCCAGTGTTGTTAGTCCTATTTCCCTCAACCTTTCTTCATAAGACAGACCCCTGAGTTGTGGAACTAACCTTGTCGCAAACCTTTGCACTTTCTCTAGTTTCCTTACGTGCTTGACCAGGTGTGGGTTCCAGACTGGTGCTGCATATTCTAGTATGGGCCTGACGTACACGGTATACAGTGTCTTGAACGATTCCTTGTTAAGGTAACGGAACGCTAATCTAAGGTTTGCCAGACGCCCATATGCTGCCGCAGTTATCTGGTTGATGTGTGCCTCCGGAGACGTGCTTGGCGTTATACTCACTCCAAGGTCTTTCTCCTTTGCCGAGGTTTGTAGCCTTTGTCCGCCTAGCTTGTACTCTGTCAGCGGTCTTCTTTGCCCTTCTTTGTGTGTGTGTGTGTGTGTGTGTGTTGTGTGTGTGTGTGTGTGTTGTGTGTGTGAGTGTGTGTGTGTTGAGTCTTTCTCTGTTTAAAAGGTGTCTAGAGTAAGAGCTGAAGAAAGCTGAATCTAGTCTTTAAGAACGGTAAGGAAGACTCGGGGATCTTTCTTCTCCTCTACAGACACATTCATCAAGGGAAGGTCTCTCAATCTCCTTCTTCTCAAGAACTTTCTCATGAAATTTTCAAGTCTTGAAGTCTCTCTTCTCTCTTCTCTTCTCTCTTCTCTCTCTCTCTTTCTTCTCTCTCTCTCTCTCTCTCTCTCTCTCTCTCTCTCCCCCCCAGTAAACAAAGTCTTCTATTTTTGCTGTGTTTTTCCAAGAGAAATAAGATATCATTATGACGGACCTTGATTATTATAAAGGTACAGACTGCATATATTATTATTATTATTATTATTATTATTATTATTATTATTATTATTATTATTATTATTATTATTATTATCAGTATTATTATTTATATTAATATTTTTGTTATTATTATTATTATTATTATTATTATTATTATTATTATTATTATTATTATTATTATTACAGCGTTGAACCCGTAGGAGTTACAGAGAGCCGGGAGAAAGGGAATTTCTGTTCCATTTATTCTGCTCTTTCATTCCAACTGTTCCATGCATTCCTCTTCCATTTCCACTGTTCCATTAAGTCCTACTGTTCCATCCATTCCTCTTCCATTCTTACTGTTCCATCCATTCCTCTTAAATTCTTACTGTTCCATCCATTCCTCTTCCATTCCTACTGTTCCATCCATTCCTGCTGTTCCATTCATTCCTCTTCTATTCCTACTGTTCCATCCATTCCTTTTCCATTCTTACTGTTCCATCCATTCCTCTTCCATTCTTACTGTTCCATCCATTCTTCTTCCATTTCCACTGTTCCATCCATTCCTACTTTTCCATCCATTCCTTTTCCATTCTTACTGTTCCATCCATTCCTCTTCCATTCCTACTGTTCCATCCATTCTTCTTCCATTTCCACTGTTCCATCCATTCCTACTGTTCCATCCATTCCTCTTCCATTTCTACTGTTCCATCCATTCTTCTTCCATTTCCACTGTTCCATCCATTCTTACTGTTCCATCCATTCCTCTTCCATTCCTACTGTTCCATTGATTCTTACTGTTCCATTCATTCCTCTTCCATTCCTACTCTTCCATCCATTCCTCTTCCATTCCTACTCTTCCATCCATTCCTACTGTTCCATCCATTCCTCTTCCAGTCTTACTGTTCCTTCCATTCCTACTGTTAAATTCATTCATCTTCCATTCCTACTGTTCCGTCCATTCCTCTTCCATTCCTACTGTTCCATCCATTCCTCTTCTATTTCTACTGTTCCATCCATTCATATTCCATTCCTACTGTTCCATCCATTTCTCTTCCATTCCTAGTGTTCCATCCATTCCTACTGTTTCATTCATTCCTCTTCCATTCCTACTGTTCCATCCATTCCTCTTCCATTCCTACTGTTCCATCCATTCCTCTTCCATTCCTACTGTTCCATCTATTCCTCTTCCATTCCTACTGTTCCATCCATTCTTCTTCCATTCCTACTGTTCCATCCATCCCTCTTCCATTCCCACTGTTCCATCCATTCTTCTTCCATTCCTACTGTTCCATCCATTCCTTCTGTTCCATCAGTGTCTTGTTCCTCCAGCAGTGATGACTGTCAGATCACTGTTAGTACAGTGTCAATATTGACCAAGTCATCTACAGTGTCCTTGATGATGGTGGTGGTGGGATCCTGATTCCAGGAAGTGGAGCTGTCTAATCCACCTTACTTTAGAATACGATTGTGTGTCTGTACACAGTTTTACGATAGAGTGCGACAGATCCCACGAGGCAGAGAACTAGTGTGTATAATGCATAGTATATACACACCTCTCTGTGTGTATACCCTGAGAGGTGTGTATACACTGAGATATACACCTCTCAGTGTGTATACACAGATACACACCTCACAATGTATATACACTTAGATATACACCTCTCAGTGTATATACACAGATACACACCTCACAATGTATATACACTTAGATATACACCTCTCAGTGTATATACACAGATACACACCTCACAATGTATATACACTTAGATATACACCTCTCAGTGTATATACACAGATACACACCTCACAATGTATATACAATTAGATATACACCTCTCAGTGTATATACACAGATACACACCTCACAATGTATATACACTTAGATATACACCTCTGAGAGAGAGGGAGGTTAGGTGAGGTTCGTCAGGACACAGGACAAGTGTTTCCTGACGCGGGTCTTAGTCAGATGATGACCCACCGTTGGAGCTTTTGGTCATCTGACCGAGGCCTTCCACTGGCTTACCCCTCCACCCTTTTAAAATTTATATTCTATTAAAACCATTTTTTTTTTTTTTTTGAGAGAGAGAGATAGGGAGGGAGGGAGTGAGAGAAAGAGATAGGGAGGGAAAGGGAGAGAGGTAGGGAGAGGGAGAGAGAGAGAGAGAGAGGTAGGGAGAGGGAGAGAGAGAGAGAGAGAGAGAGAGAGAGAGAGAGAGAGAGAGAGAGAGAGAGAGAGAGAGAGAGAGAGAGAGAGAGAGAGAGGAGAGAGAGAGGAGAGAGAGAGAGAGAGAGAGAGGAGAGAGAGAGAGAGGTAGGAAGAGGGAGAGAGAGAGAGAGAGGTAGGAGAGGAGAGAGAGAGAGAGGTAGGAGAGGGAGAGAGAGAGAGAGAGGTAGGGAGAGGGAGAGAGAGAGAGAGAGGAAGAGAGAGAGAGAGAGAGAGAGAGAGAGAGAGAGAGAGAGAGAGAGAGAGAGAGAATTCTTTCTAAGGCTGCAACAAGTAATCAAAAGAATGAAATAATTAAAAAGTAATCTTCTTCATATGGATAATTGCAACATTACTCTTGGTGGTGCAAGTTGCACTCTCTTGTAAGAGTTAATTGATCCTTGTCTGGTTAAACTAGAAGACTTGACTTAAACCAGACGTGTTTTATCTCCCTGTTTTAACCTCTTAAAACTGGAGTTGAAGATGTTGGTGGTGTTAGGCAGTGATATGACGTGTTGTTGTTGTTGCTGCTGCTGCTGTTGTTACTGTTGCAGCTGCTGTTGTTGCTCCTGCTTCTGCTGCTGCTGTTGTTGTTGATGCTGTTGCTGAAGCAGCTACTATTGTTGCTGCTGTAATTGTTGCTGTTGTAGCTACTGTTATTACTGTTCTTGTTGTTGTTGTTGCTGCTGTTGTTGTTGTTGCTGTTGGTGTTGTTGCTGTTACAGCTACTGTTGTTGTAGCTAATGTTGCTGCTGCTGTTGTTGCTGTTGTTACAGTTGCTGCTGTTGTTACTGTTGCTGCTGTTGTTGTTATTGTTGCTGCTGCTGTTGTTGCTGTTGTTACTGTTGCTGTTGTTGTTGCTGCTGCTGTTGCTGCTGCTGCTTTTGTTACTGTTGCTGCTCCTGTTGTTGGTGTTGCTGCTGTTGTTGTTGTTGGTGCTGCTGTTGTTGTTGTTGGTGCTGCTGTTGTTGGTGTTGCTGCTGTTGTTGTTGTTGGTGCTGCTGTTGTTGTTGTTGGTGCTGCTGTTGTTGGTGTTGCTGCTGTTGTTGTTGTTGGTGCTGCTGTTGTTGTTGTTGGTGCTGCTGTTGTTGTTGGTGCTGCTGTTGTTGGTGTTGCTGCTGTTGTTGTTGGTGGTGCTGCTGTTACTGCTGTTGTTGCTGCTGTTGTTGCTGTTGTTGCTGCTGCTGTTGTTACTGTTGCTGCTGTTGTTGCTGTTGGTGTTGCTGCTGCTGCTGTTGTTGTTGGTGCTGTTGTTGCTGCTACTCTCAGTGTTTACGTCAAGATTCAATCATCAACTCCACCTCCATCACTTTGTAATTTGATTTTCAATCATGAAAGTCTGGTGCTTTTTTTTAATTCTATTTTTACGAAAGAATTTAATTAATGGATCGTCATCACACACACACACACACACACACACACACACACACACATACACACACACACACACACACAAACAACACACACACACACACACACACACACACACACACACACACACAAACAACACACACACACACACACACACACAACACACACACACACAACACACACACACACACACACACAAACAACACACACACACACACACACACACACACACACAAACAACACACACACACAACACACACACACACACACACACAACACACACACACACACACACACACAACACACACACACACACACACACACACACACACACACACACACACACACACACACACACACACACACACACACACACACACAAACAACACACACACACACACAGACAACACACACACGCACACACACAGACAACACACACACACACACAAAACACACACACACACACACACACACACACACACACTAAAGAAGATGAGAATACAAACGCATGAATAACTATGAATATGGGTGATAATTTATGAACCAAACCAGATGAAAAGCCAAAATTTAGAAGACGGAAGGAAGGAGGGAAGGAATGAAGGAGGGAAGGAAGGAAGGAGGGAAGGAATGAAGGAGGGACGGAAGGAAGGAGGGAAGGGAAGGAAGGAAGGAGGGAAGGAAGGAAGGAGGGAAGGAAGGAAGGAGGGAAGGAAGGAAGGAGGGAAGGAAGGAAGGAGGGAAGGAAGGAAGGAGGGAAGGAAGGAAGGAGGGAAGGAAGGAAGGAGGGAAGGAAGGAAGGAGGGAAGGAAGGAAGGAGGGAAGGAGAAGCTTGCTATGAATGACACAAATCTGATAGAAACTCTTCAGTCAGTGAAGATATGTAAAAGCCCTTTTATTACCCTGGACCCTACACCAGGGTCATTAATGACCCTGGTGTAGTGACTGGTGGTGTACTGGTGACATGCAGTGTTAATGATCAATCCAGTCTGTGTACAGGCACTGTACCTCCCATCTCCAGGACACAAGTCCGGCTAACTGCTTTCCCTTAATGCCTTCATAAATGTTACCTTGCTCACACTCCAACAGCACGTCAAGTCATGAAAACCACTTGCCTCCACTCAACCCCATGTAACACGCTCACACAGACGCTTGCTGGATACTCAAGCCCTTAGCATTCAGAAACCCCTTTTACCCTCAACCAATCTATGTAAATATTTCTTGAAGCGTCGTTGGGTTTGGCTCTTCTCCGTGAATATTTAATGAGTAGGCAGAGGCTGCTGTAGAGCCCTGGTTCCCTTACACTTCCCAGGACAGTCATTAAAAATCTTGGAAACTGAAAGACAGTTTAAACAGGAAAAGTCTTTTTTATGCGATGTTTCACCCACTGTGGGTGAAACTTCGTTATTAAAGCCCCAGTATGAGTGAAACTTCGTTATTAAAGCCCCAGTATGAGTGAAACTTCGTTATTAAAGCCCCAGTATGAGTGAAACTTCGTTATTAAAGCCACAGTATGAGTGAAACTTCGTTATTAAAGCCCCAGTATGAGTGAAACTTCGTTATTAAAGCCCCAGTATGAGTGAAACTTCGTTATTAAAGCCCCAGTATGAGTGAAACTTCGTTATTAAAGCCCCAGTATGAGTGAAACTTCGTTATTAAAGCCCCAGTTTGAGTGAAACTTCGTTATTAAAGCCCCAGTATGAGTGAAACTTCGTTATTAAAGCCCCAGTATGAGTGAAACTTCGTTATTAAAGCCCCAGTATGAGTGAAACTTCGTTATTAAAGCCCCAGTATGAGTGAAACTTCGTTATTAAAGCCCCAGTATAAGTGAAACTTCGTTATTAAAGCCCCAGTATGAGTGAAACTTCGTTATTAAAGCCCCAGTATGAGTGAAACTTCGTTATTAAAGCCCCAGTATGAGTGAAACTTCTTTAATCATCTCATGGTATTGCTGACAACACTGCTGACAAGCACTGCCTGCTGACAGCACTGATGACAATGCTGCTGATAACACTGCTGATAAGCACTGCTGACAGCACTGCTGACAAGCACTGCTGACAGCACTGATGACAATGCTGCTGATAACACTGCTGACAAGCACTGATGACAATGCTGCTTACAAGCGTCGCTGACAGCACTGCTGAGACTGCTGCTGAGAAGCACTGCTAACAAGCACTGCTGACAGCACTGCTGAGACTGCTGCTGAGAAGCACTGCTAACAAGCACTGCTGACAGCACTGATGAGACTGCTGCTAAGAAGCACTGCTAACAAGCGCTGCTGACAGCACTGCTAACAAGCGCTGTTGACAGCACTGATAAGACTGCTGCTGAGAAGCACTGCTAACAAGCACTGCTGACAGCACTGATGAGACTGCTGCTGACAGCACTGATGAGACTGCTGCTGACAGCACTGATGAGACTGCTGCTGAGAAGCACTGCTAACAAGCACTGCTGACAGCACTGATGAGACTGCTGCTAAGAAGCACTGCTAACAAGCGCTGCTGACAGCACTGATGAGACTGCTGCTGACAGCACTGCTAACAAGCGCTGCTGACAGCACTGATAAGACTGCTGCTGAGAAGCACTGCTAACAAGCACTGCTGACAGCACTGATGAGACTGCTGCTGACAGCACTGATGAGACTGCTGCTGACAGCACTGATAAGACTGCTGCTGAGAAGCACTGCTAACAAGCGCTGCTGACAGCACTGATAAGACTGCTGCTGACAGCACTGATAAGACTGCTGCTGAGAAGCACTGCTAACAAGCGCTGCTGACAGCACTGATAAGACTGCTGCTGAGAAGCATTGCTAACAAGCGCTGCTGACAGCACTGATAAGACTGCTGCTGAGAAGCACTGCTAACAAGCGCTGCTGACAGCACTGATAAGACTGCTGCTGAGAAGCACTGCTAACAAGCGCTGCTGACAGCACTGATGAGACTGCTGCTGACAAGCGTCGCTGACAGCACTGATGAGACTGCTGCTGAGAAGCACTGCTAACAAGCGCTGCTGACAGTGCTTCGTGCAGTGTTAAAGGTAAACATTTAGTGAGGCAGCACGTGGGAATGTTTTGTAAACAGCTGACGCAGCCATGTTTTTCCCGCGTAATTTATGGACCATGTTTCCCGCCATATTTATGGACTTATTTCCAGGGAAATTTGTGGACATTTTTTTCCCTCTGGAAAATTTATGACGGGATATATTTTTTTTTTTTATTGCTAAAATTATCACTAAATTATATAAGAAATTGTACGAGATGTACGGTTAAGAAAGAGAGGAGACAGAAAGAGAGAGAGAGAGAGAGAGAGAGAGAGAGAGAGAGAGAGAGAGAGAGAGAGAGAGAGAGGAAGGAGAGGGGCTCCTGGTCCTTCTCTCTCTCAAGTGTACAATAACGAGGAGCTTTCAGACTTTCCTTTCAATGTGTGTTCACACTCTCCCACGGAGCAAGATATTAGTGTGTGTGTGTGTATATATATATATATATATATATATATATATATATATATATATATATATATATATATATATATATATATATGCACTTCACCATGGCATATCAGTGGCTCTCCTTGCACTTCACCATGGCATATCAGTGGCTCTCCTTGCACTTCACCATGGCATATCAGTGGCTTTCCTTGCACTTCACCATGGCATATCAGTGGCTTTCCTTGCACTTCACCATGGCATGTCAGTGGCTTTCCTTGCACTTCACCATGGCATATCAGTGGCTCTCGTTGCACTTCACCATGGCATGTCAGTGGCTCTCCTTGCACTTCACCATGGCATATCAGTGGCTCTCCTTGCACTTCACCATGGCATATCAGTGGCTCTCCTTGCACTTCACCATGGCATGTCAGTGGCTTTCCTTGCACTTCACCATGGCATATCAGTGGCTTTCCTTGCACTTCACCATGGCATATCAGTGGCTCTCCTTGCACTTCACCATGGCATATCAGTGGCTCTCCTTGCACTTCACCATGGCATATCAGTGGCTCTCCTTGCACTTCACCATGGCATGTCAGTGGCTCTCCTTGCACTTCACCATGGCATGCCAGTGGCTCTCCTTGCACTTCACCATGGCATGCCAGTGGCTCTCCTTGCACTTCACCATGGCATGTCAGTGGCTCTCCTTGCACTTCACCATGGCATGCCAGTGGCTCTCCTTGCACTTCACCATGGCATGCCAGTGGCTCTCCTTGCACTTCACCATGGCATGTCGTATATGTACTCACCGTAAAGAACATTCACACTTATTCTTGTGCCTACTACATACATAAAACTCTACACTCTAATATAAACCTTCCGCTCAAAATTCTCCTCAACAACTTTAATAGGACCCATGACCACAACACAAGACACAGATCACTTTTTGATATACCCCGAGTCCATATCAACCTATGTAAAAAATTTATGCACATAAAGGGCCCCAGAATCTGGAATTTATTACCAGTAAATACTAAAATAACCTTGTCTGAAAATCAATTTAAAACTCTTCTCAAAAACCACCTACTCACCCTAAACTAAATACTCATACTATAAATTACTTTAAAAAATACTCAGTGTTATTTTCCTTAAGATAATCTGAATTTTTACTATTATATTACCATCCTCCTAAACACTTGTTACAATGTAATATCATCATATTGTAATTTGAACAATCAAATATATAACTAGAATAAACTCAATCAATTTCTCTAATATTATGTACATAGTCTATAAGTCATTAGATTAAGCTGCCCCTAATGCCATGGCATGTCAGTGGCTCTCGTTGCACTTCACCATGGCATGTCAGTGGCTCTCCTTGCACTTCACCATGGCATGTCAGTGGCTCTCGTTGCACTTCACCATGGCATGTCAGTGGCTCTCCTTGCACTTCACCATGGCATGTCAGTGGCTCTCCTTGCACTTCACCATGGCATGTCAGTGGCTCTCTTGCACTTCACCATGGCATATCAGTGGCTTTCCTTGCACTTCACCATGGCATATCAGTGGCTCTCCTTGCACTTCACCATGGCATATCAGTGGCTCTCCTTGCACTTCACCATGGCATATCAGTGGCTCTCCTTGCACTTCACCATGGCATGTCAGTGGCTCTCCTTGCACTTCACCATGGCATGTCAGTGGCTCTCCTTGCACTTCACCATGGCATGTCAGTGGCTCTCCTTGCACTTCACCATGGCATATCAGTGGCTTTCCTTGCACTTCACCATGGCATATCAGTGGCTCTCCTTGCACTTCACCATGGCATATCAGTGGCTCTCCTTGCACTTCACCATGGCATATCAGTGGCTTTCCTTGCACTTCACCATGGCATATCAGTGGCTTTCCTTGCACTTCACCATGGCATGTCAGTGGCTTTCCTTGCACTTCACCATGGCATATCAGTGGCTCTCGTTGCACTTCACCATGGCATGTCAGTGGCTCTCCTTGCACTTCACCATGGCATATCAGTGGCTCTCCTTGCACTTCACCATGGCATATCAGTGGCTCTCTTGCACTTCACCATGGCATGTCAGTGGCTTTCCTTGCACTTCACCATGGCATATCAGTGGCTTTCCTTGCACTTCACCATGGCATATCAGTGGCTCTCCTTGCACTTCACCATGGCATATCAGTGGCTCTCCTTGCACTTCACCATGGCATATCAGTGGCTCTCCTTGCACTTCACCATGGCATGTCAGTGGCTCTCCTTGCACTTCACCATGGCATGCCAGTGGCTCTCCTTGCACTTCACCATGGCATGCCAGTGGCTCTCCTTGCACTTCACCATGGCATGTCAGTGGCTCTCCTTGCACTTCACCATGGCATGCCAGTGGCTCTCCTTGCACTTCACCATGGCATGCCAGTGGCTCTCCTTGCACTTCACCATGGCATGTCAGTGGCTCTCCTTGCGCTTCACCATGACATGTCAGTGGCTCTCCTTGCACTTCACCATGGCATATCAGTGGCTCTCCTTGCACTTCACCATGGCATGTCAGTGGCTCTCCTTGCACTTCACCATGGCATGCCAGTGGCTCTCCTTGCACTTCACCATGGCATATCAGTGGCTCTCCTTGCACTTCACCATGGCATATCAGTGGCTCTCCTTGCACTTCACCATGGCATATCAGTGGCTCTCCTTGCACTTCACCATGGCATATCAGTGGCTCTCCTTGCACTTCACCATGGCATATCAGTGGCTCTCCTTGCACTTCAGTTTATGATTGTAACTACAAATATCTATGTAAAATTGCAATGAAATAAAATTTGTTTGTTTGTTTGTATATATATATATATATATATATATATATATATATATATATATATATATATATATATATATATATATATATATATATATATATATATATATATATATATATATATATATATATATATATATATATATATATATATATGCAAAACAATCACTGTGAAAAATAAGGAAATTCCAAGTGCTTTCGTGATTTCTTACATTATCAATGATATTACCTCTTGGTCCCATCCGAAAGGAAGACGTAAAAGACTTGGGAATAATTATGTCATCTGACCTTTCTTTCAAAGAACATTCAGATTCAGATTTTTTTATTTCTCTGTAAAGATTACAATGTGTGGTTTACATTATAAGACAATAATTACAAAGATGGCCGTTAGCATGCCTAGCATGCCTGGGCATGCCTGGGCATGCCTGGGCATGCCTAGCATGCCTGGCATGCCTGGGCATGCTAGGCATTTCGGGCAGACTAATACTAGTTCTTAATCTATATTACAAATTACAAACGAATACAAATTTCAAATGATTAAATAGAAGACAAAGGTCAAGACAGGTCAGGAGGATGACGGGTCAGGAGGATGACAGGTCAGGAGGATGACAGGTCAGGAGGATGACAGGTCAGGAGGATGACGGGTCAGGAGGATGACGGGGTGGGTATTGAGAACTTTCTAAACAATGGAAATAATGCCACTGGTGACACTCTTCAGTTGCTAGTGCTCCCTTATTTGGAATATTGCTCAGTGTTTACGGCTCCGTTCAAAGGAGAAATGTCAGAGCTGGAACACATACACAGATTGTTTACGACTCACATAGAGCCAGTAAAGCATTTAAATTACTGGGAACGCCATAAAGTCTTAAACATGTACTCACTGGAGCGAAGGAGAGGGAGATACACGATAATATATATCTGGAAAGTACTGGAGGGCCTGGTCCCACACTGCCATAACAACATACTGGAGTGAGAGATATGGGAGGAAGTGTAAAATAAACCCAGTGAGGAGCAGAGGTGCGGTGGGGACAAAAGAGCACACTGCATTCAACATCTTACCAGAAGATATCAGAAACACTGCTGGAATAAGTGTAGAAGTCGTTAACAGAACACTAGATAAGTATCTCCACTAAGTGCCAGATCAACCAGGCTGTGATGGGTATGTAGGGTAGTGGGCCTCCAGCAGCAACAACTTGGTTGACCATGCAAACACCAGACGGGCCGGGCTCCAAGAATAGTGAGACTCTCGAAACTCATCAAAGGTATATCAAAGAACATTACACCCTTCCTAGTATGATACGGAGGTGGAGGTGTTGATTCACCGGGAATTCTCCCGGCCCGGGTCTTTACCAGATGGCGACCCGGCTCCCTGGCGTGGGAGTAGCAGAGACCTAAGTCTCCCATGGGAGGGGGTACCCCTCAGCGGTGGGACCAACTGGTCCCAGGCCTAGCCATATTCGCCCACAAGCACGTGGCAGGTAGGTAGATAGTTGCCAGGCCCCTCTGGTCTGCCACCTTCCCCGCCCCAGGGAGGCTGACGGGAAGGACAGGCTTGCGAGCCGCAGATGGTAGCAAGCTCCAGCCTTGGCACCTACCCTGCCCTAGAAGGGCTGGGCATGGTGAGCGACCGTATGATACGGGTGGGATGGTCGAGGACTTGTTAAATATAGCTTAAATTCTTCCAAAATTAAATTAATTATATAAATGAATCTAATTTGTACAATCCTAAACCAATATTCATATTAAAATCAAAACTTTCTTTATGAAGCTTGATTCATTTATACTTCTCTCAACCATGGAAATGCTGCATATAATTTTCTCAGCCTTTGAAAACCAATTGGATGGTTAAAATCTGTCACATGAATAAACAGAGCATTAGACTCTTGTCCGTAGTAAACTTTATCACATTTTCACAGAGAATCTTGTAGACGCATCCATCGGCATTTTTGGGAAATTTATAAATCAGAGGTTTTTTTTTTTACTGTATCAAGATTTTTAAATACAACTTCGATTTTAAAATTCATGTTGCATGCAAAGAGTACGTCACCCTTATTCGGAGCATGTTAAACACACCCACATAGGCTGCCCCTTCAACCAGCGAACCATCGTTAAGGGTTTGGTGAAGGGGCCCAATCACCAAATCAACGACTTGGTTCAGCCAATGATAATGCGGGTCTGGCAATGGGAAAGGTGACGTGGACTCCACTTGCATGTTTGCCATTGTTATTCCCGCCTTGAGCTGGTTGTTGTACGGTCGTTTCTGTCTATTGGCTGCTGTTTTGCCTTGACTACCGTGACGTGCACTAATACTATTATCTCTATATATAGTGTACATATTTGTATAAAGCCTTATAATATACTTGGTGAAGGAAAATACAAAACTCACTTATATATAATTGCTTGGTGAAGGAAATACAATTCAAAGCATTTTCTACTGTGTTTCTTTGCTCCAAGCTCCCTTTTACACTCAGGATAACAGGCCTTAGATCCTGAGGTTGTAATAATTCATAAGTAGAGAAGATATATGAGAAAGTTTTCATGGTAAGGGAGAACCAACACATTCTTGGTTGAATATGATTGTTGGCCATGATGTTTGAAGTATCGAAGACGAACAAGACTGAAGGACCAAACTGGAAATAAGACAGACAGCCCCCGATGACGCGCTGACTTTCTTGGGTTATCCTGGGTGGCCAACCTTCCCTACCCTGGGTTATCCTGGGTGACTAACACTCTCTACCCTGGGTTATCCTGGGTGGTTAACACTCCCTACCCTCGGTTATCCTGGGTGGTTAACACTCCCTACCCTGGGTTATCCTGGGTGGTTAACACTCCCTACCCTCGGTTATCCTGGGTGGTTAACACTCCTTACCCTGGGTTATCTTGGGTGGTTAACACTCCCTACCCTGGGTTATCTTAGGTGGCTAACCCTCCCTACTCTGGGTTATCCTGGGTGGATAACACTCTCTACTCTGGGTTATCCTGGGTCGCTAACACTCTCTACTCTGGGTTATCCTTGGTAGTTAACCCTCTCTATCCTGGGTTATCCCGGGTGGCTAACCCTCCCTACACCGGGTTATCCTGGGTGGTTAACACTCCCTACCCTGGGTTATCCTGGGTGACTAACACTCTCTACTCTGGGTTATCCTGGGTGGCTAACACTCCCTACCCTGGGTTATCTTAGGTGGCTAACACTCTCTAATCTGGGTTATCTTAGGTGACTAACACTCTCTACCCTGGGTGGTTAACACTCCCTACCCTCGGTTATCCTGGGTGGTTAACACTCCCTACCCTGGGTTATCCTGGGTGGTTAACACTCCTTACCCTGGGTGGTTAACACTCCCTACCCTGGGTTATCTTAGGTGGCTAACACTCTACTCTGGGTTATCCTGGATGGCTAACACTCTCTACCCTGGGTTATCCTGGGAGTTAGTCGACTGGTGTGGGTCGCATACTGGGACTAAACTGACCTAATTTTCCCGAAATGCTCTGCATAACAAGCGGTTTTCTATACAGTAGTATGTCATTGATGTCAGCTAGACCTGTATACCTTGTACATGTACTTGTAGAAATAGTATAGATATTATTATTTTTATTATTCAAAAAGACCCAAATTTCTATTAATAGAAATAACGACGTTTATCCTAAAAAATTCATTTTCTCTGTCTAATATGTTGTAAAGAAAACGAGAATTAATTAGATGACAGAAAACAGGGAGGACTCTTCTATTATGACGACGTGGTGAACTTTACAGCACCTGCAGACCTGTCTCCTGCCCAAGGAACTTCTTCTCTAACTTCTATAACCACTTTCACCGCCGACAATGATTATCATGCTGCCTCAACCACCGTCTCCTACGCCTCCCAACCTGCTGTTACACCAACATTACACCTCTCCACTGTAGCGACAGACAGGGAGGAGAATTATTTTTATTTTTTTTAGCTAACATACATGTACGTACATGTAAATAACTCTTTTTACCTTATTCCTTTTAATTATAGTATAATAACTAGTATCTACTACAGTGTATAAGATTAAGGTATTAAATGGACCCCAATGGAAATAAGTCACTCTGTCTGACTTTTTTGGGTTATCCTAGGTTTTCTACACATATGTTGCTATGTATGATAATCTATGTAACTGTTTTCTGTATACCTGAATAAACTTACTTACTTACTTCCTGTCGACCCTCAGTCACCTGCTAGCACCATTGTAGACTCGCCAAATGAATCCACTCCACAAGAAGACAGCGATGACTCCAGTACTCCCTCATGGGAAAACCTTACCTTCTACACCTCTCCTTCAAATACTAACTCCATGACCTGCACTGACCTCTACAAAGGTCTCGGTGCTGGAACAGTCAAGTATGCCTGCGAATCACCTCTTCACTTCACACTCACCCAAGTTCTTGAGTTCATCAAACTTCTATATTTCACCTTCAGTAACATACCACCTCTCCAGGAGCAGCACCTCTCCAGGAGCAGCTTCAAAAAGTTTGAAAATGGTCCCACTGCAAACCTGCCTCCTCAATTACTCCTATAATTCCCACCTGTGTGCTGCCCTCTGATGTTCAAGATTCAAGATGCTTTATTTATCTGTAAAAATTACAATGTGTGTTTTACATTTAAGGACAATAATTACAAAGATGGCCGTTAGCATGCCTAGCATGCCTAGCATGCCTGGGCATGCTAGGCATTTCGGGCAGACTTAATACTAGTTCTTAATCTATATTACAAATTACATATGAATACAAATTTCAAATGATTAAATAGATTTACAATAGTGAGGTAGTTCAGAATAACTAGATTGTATCACAAATAACAAATTAGTTCCTCTGGAACTCTCTCCAGGTATACTCTAGGTATACACACACCACTGTGTTCTGACACACACCACTGTGTTGTGACACACACACCACTGTGTTGTGACACACACACCACTGTGTTCTGACACACACCACTGTGTTGTGACACACACACCACTCTGTACTGACACACACCACTGTGTTCTGACACACACCACTGTGTTCTGACATACACCACTGTGTTCTGACACACACCACTGTGTTCTGACACACACCACTGTGTTCTGACACACACCACTGTGTTCTGACACACACCACTGTGTTGTGACACACACACCACTGTGTTCTGACACACACCACTGTGTTCTGACACACACCACTGTGTTTTGACATACACCACTGTGTTCTGACACACACCACTGTGTTCTGACACACACCACTGTGTTCTGACAAACACCACTGTGTTCTGACATACACCACTGTGTTCTGACACACACCACTGTGTTCTGACACACACCACTGTGTTCTGACACAGACCACTGTGTTCTGACACAGACCACTGTGTTCTGACACACACCACTGTGTTCTGACACACACCACTGTGTTCTGACACACACCACTGTGTTCTGACACACACTACTGTGTTCTGACACACACCACTGTGTTCTGACACACACCACTGTGTTCTGACACACACCACTGTGTTCTGACACACACCACTGTGTTCTGACACACACCACTGTGTTCTGACACACACCACTGTGTTCTGACACACACCACTGTGTTCTGACACACACCACTGTGTTCTGACACACACCACTGTGTTCTGACACACACCACTGTGTTCTGACACACACCACTGTGTTGTAACACACACCACTGTGTTGTAACACACACACCACTGTGTTCTGACACACACCACTGTGTTCTGACATACACCACTGTGTTCTGACACACACCACTGTGTTCTGACACACACCACTGTGTTCTGACACAGACCACTGTGTTCTGACACAGACCACTGTGTTCTGACACACACCACTGTGTTCTGACACACATCACTGTGTTCTGACACACACCACTGTGTTCTGACACACACCACTGTGTTCTGACACACACCACTGTGTTCTGACACACAAACACTGTGTTCTGACACACACCACTGTGTTCTGACACACACCACTGTGTTCTGACACACACCACTGTGTTCTGACACACACCACTGTGTTCTGACACACACCACTGTGTTCTGACACACACCACTGTGTTCTGACACACACCACTGTGTTCTGACACACACCACTGTGTTCTGACACACACCACTGTGTTGTAACACACACCACTGTGTTGTAACACACACCACTGTGTTGTAACACACACACCACTGTGTTCTGACACACACCACTGTGTTCTGACACACACCACTGTGTTCTGACACACACCACTGTGTTGTAACACACACCACTGTGTTCTGACACACACCACTGTGTTTACCTGGACCTGTAGTTTACCTGGAGAGAATTCCAGGGGTCAACGCCCCTGCGGCCCGGTCTGTGACCAGGCCTCATGTTGGACCAGAGCCTGATCAACCAGGCTGTTACTGCTGGCCGCACGCAGTCCAACGTACGAACCACAGCCTGGTTGGTCAGGTACCGACTTTAGGTGCCTGTCCAGTGCCTGCTTGAAGACAGCCAGGGGTTTGTTGGTAATCCCCCTGATGTATGCTGGCAGTTGAACAATCTTGGGCCCCTGACACTTATTGTGTCGTCTGCCGAGTCTTTTGCTTTCGTAGGGAGTGATTCTCGTGTGCAAGTTTGGTACTAATCCCTCGAGAATTTTCCACGTGTATAATAATAATAATAATAATAATAATAATAATAATAATAATAATAATAATAATAATAATAATAATAATAATAATGCTTTATTGAGACATGGTACAATGATACATGGTAGACAAGAAATATAGTTAGTAATGAGATGTACATGCCAAAAGCCCCTAATATGCTGTGCATATGCTGTGCATATGCTGTGCTGTGCATTAATAATGTATCTCTCCCGCCTGCGTTCTAGAGAGTACAGGTTTAGGAATTTCAAGCGTTCCCAGTAGTTGAGGTGGTTTATCACAGTTATGTGTGCTGTGAAGGTTCTCTGCACATTTTCAAGGTCAGCAATTTCACCCGCCTTGAAAGGTGCAGTTAGTGTGCAGCAATATTCCAGCCTAGATAGAACAAGCGATCTGTAAAGTGTCAACATGGGCTTGGCATCCCTGGTTTTGAAGGTTCTCATTATCCATCCTGTCATTTTTCTAGCAGATGTGATTACTACGGTGTTATGGTCCTTGAAGGTGAGATCCTCTGACATGATCACTCCCAGGTCTTTGACATTAGTTTTTCGCTCTATTGTGTGTTTGGAATTAGTTTTGTACACCGATGAAATTTTAATTTCCTCACGTTTTCCGTATCTGAGTAATTGAAATTTCTCATCACTGAACTTCATATTGTTTTCTGCAGCCCATTTAAAGATTTGGTTTATGTCTGCTTGGAGTCTTGCAGTGTCTTCAACGGTGGACACTGTCATGCAGATTCGGGTGTCATCTGTAAAGGAAGACACGGCACTGTGGCTGATATCCCTGTCTATGTCCGATATGAGGATGAGGAACAGGATGGGAGCTAGTACTGTGCCTTGTGGAACAGAGCTTTTCACATTAGCTGCCTCAGACTTTACTCTGTTGACTACTACTCTTTGTGTTCTACTTGTTAGGAAATTATAGATCCATCTACCAACTTTTCCTGTTATTCCTTTATCATGCATTTTGTGTGTTATTACACCATGGTCACACTTGTCAAAGGCTTTTGCAAAGTCTGTGTATATAACATCTGCATTCTGTTTGTCTTCTAGAGCATCCAGGACCTTGTCGTAGTGGTCTAGTAGTTGGGACAGACAGGAGCGACCTGCTCTAAACCCATGCTGCCCTGGGCTGTGCAATTGATGGGTATCAAGATGAGTGGCGATCTTGCTTCTTAGAACCCTTTCAATTTTTTTTATGATATGGGACGTTAGCGCTATTGGTCTGTAGTTCTTTGCTATTGCTTTACTGCCCCCTTTGTGGAGCGGGGCTATGTCTGTTGTTTTTAGTAGCTGCGGGACGATCCCAGTGTCCATGCTCCCTCTCCATAGGATGTTAAAAGCACGTGATAGGGGCTTCTTGCAGTTCTTGATGAACACGGAGTTCCATGAGTCTGGGCCTGGAGCGGAGTGCATGGGCATGTCATTTATTGTCTTTTCGAAGTCATTTGGCGTCAGGGTGATGTCAGATAGGCATGCGTCTGTCAAGTTCTGTGGCACTCTCATAAAAAAATAATTTAGGTCTTCGATTTTCAGTCTGGTTAGCGGCTCACTAAAAACTGAGTCATACTGGGACTTAAGTAACTCACTCATTTCCTTGCTGTCATCTGTGTAGGACCCATCCCGTTTAAGTAGGGGCCCAATACTGGTTGTTGTTCTCGACTTTGATTTTGCATAAGAAAAGAAATCCTTTGGGTTTCTTTCAATTTCATATATGGCTTTTAGTTCTTCCCGCGTTTTTTGATTCCTGTAAGCTTCCTGTAGTTTTAATTCGATGTTTGCTATTTCTCTGACTATTGTTTCCCTTCGTATTTCAGATATATTGGCCTCTTGTAGCCGCTCCGTTATTCTTTGCCTTCGCCTGTATAGGGAGCGCCTCTCTCTTTCTAGTTTGCATCTTCTCCTTTTCCTTAAGGGAATTTGCCTTGAGCAAACCTCAAGTGCCACAGAGTTAATTTGTTCTAGACATAGGTTAGGATCCGTGATGCTTAGGCAATCTTCCCAGTTTATATCATTTAGGACTTGGTTTACTTGGTCCCACCTTATGTTTTTGTTATTGAAGTTGAATTTGGAGAAAGCTCCCTCACGGCTGATCACATTTTGTCGGTCTGGGGCTCCCCGCATGCATGTCTGGACCTCTATTATGTTGTGATCTGAGTATATTGTTTATTATATAATGACATTTCGTATCAGATCATCATTGTTGGTGAAGATGAGGTCCAGCGTATTCTCTAATCTTGTAGGCTCTACTATTTGCTGGTTTAAGGTGAATTTGGTTGTGACACATATACCACTGTGTTGTGACACACTCACCACTGTGTTGTGACACACACACCACTGTGTTCTGACACACACCACACCACTGTGTTCTGACACACACCACACCACTGTGTTCTGACACACACCACACCACTGTGTTCTGACACACACCACACCACTGTGTTCTGACACACACCACACCACTGTGTTCTGACACACACCACACCATTGTGTTCTGACATACACCACACCAATGTGTTCTGACACACACCACACCACTGTGTTCTGACACACACCACACCACTGTGTTCTGACACACACCACACCACTGTGTTCTGACACACACACCACACCACTGTGTTCTGACACACACACCACACCACTGTGTTCTGAAACACACCACTGTGTTGTGACACACATACCACTGTGTTCTGACACACACACCACTGTGTTGTGACGCACATACCACTGTGTTGTGACACACACCACTGTGTTGTGACACACACACTACTGTGTTCTGACACACACACCACACCACTGTGTTCTGACACACACACCACACCACTGTGTTCTGACACACACACCACACCACTGTGTTCTGAAACACACCACTGTGTTGTGACACACATACCACTGTGTTCTGACACACACACCACTGTGTTGTGACGCACATACCACTGTGTTGTGACACACACCACTGTGTTGTGACACACACACTACTGTGTTCTGACACACACCACTGTGTTGTGACACACACACCACTGTGTTCTGACACACACCACTGTGTTGTGACACACACACCACTGTGTTGTGACACACATACTACTGTGTTCTGACACACACCACTGTGTTCTGACACACACCACTGTATTCTGACACATACCACTTTTTTCTGACACATACCACTGTGTTCTGACATACCACTGTGTTCTGACACATACCACTGTGTTCTGACACATACCACTGTGTTCTGACACATACCACTGTGTTCTGACACATACCACTGTGTTCTGACACATACCACTGTGTTCTGACACATACCACTGTGTTCTGACACATACCACTGTGTTCTGACACATACCACTGTGTTCTGACACCGCTGTGCTGTCAATCATCTGAACAACGAAAAAATATTTTCAGATGATTGGTGCTGCTGTGTATGATAATTAAAGACTCTTGTTCCAGGGAACTGGATCTGCTTTCATATTTCACTTACTTAAGGAAAATCAAACTGAATCAAATCAAACAGAAATTGTATTTCAATGAAGAGAGAGACATTACAAGTTATATATATATATATATATATATATATATATATATATATATATATATATATATATATATATATATATATATATATATATATATATATATATGTATATAAAGCACATATTTGGCACGTGTGTAATATATGTAGGTGTGTGTCAGTAGAAATGGTGTTATGTGGTGAGAGTGAGTGAGAGATGTGGTCATGTGGTCATAGTCACCACATGAACAATATTAAAGCCGGAAAGAAACACTTTTTTGTGTTCTAACATTGCTAGTTATTACACTAACTATATTCTTAGTAACTAGCACTAACTACAGTGAGGTTACATAGCAGTTTCTTCAGTGACGATACAAATTATATATATATATATATATATATATATATATATATATATATATATATATATATATATATATATATATATATATATAAACTTAAAATAGTTTAAAAAGCAGCTTAATAAATTAATAAATATTGTTTGTATAAATTCCTGGGGTTTAGTTGACATACAAACAAACAATAGGGAATTAGGCACAAGGACAACAATTAAACAACAAACAAGTACTATACAGTTCTTTTAACAGAAACATGTCGTATACAGGTATGGTAAAACTTTGTTATATGTTAAGAATATTATATTAACCACCTCTAGAGTATTTAATGTGTCATTGTGGTGTCATAGAGGTGTCATGGTTGTGTCATAAAAGTGTCATGGTGGTGTCATAGAGGTGTCATAGAAGTGTCATGGTAGTGTAATAAGTGTCATGTAGGTGTGATAGTGGTGTCATGGTGTTGTCATGGTGTCATGGTGGTGTCATTGTGGTGTCATGGTGGTGTCATGGTGGTGTCATAGTGGTGTCATGGTGGTGTCATGGAGGTGTCATGATGGTGTCATGGAGGTGTCATGGTGGTGTCATGGTGGTGTCATTGTGGTGTCATGGTGGTGTCATGGTGGTGTCATAGTGGTGTCATGGTGGTGTCATGGAGGTGTCATGATGGTGTCATGGAGGTGTCATGGTGGTGTCATGGAGGTGTCATGATGGTGTCATGGTGGTGTCATGGAGGTGTCATGGTGGTGTCATGGTGGTGTCATGGAGATTTACAAATGGATATCATTCATGGAAAACAATTGAAGTATACAATATTATATATTTTCATATGTAATTATTACTGACGATAGATTAATTTATCTATCAAGTGGTAGATTATAAGTTGTGTCACTTGGACAGGTGTGTCAAGTGGTGTACAAGTTCACTTGGACAGGTGTGTCAAGTGGTGTACAAGTTCACTTGGACAGGTGTGTCAAAATGTGTGTACATCTACACATAGCTAAAGTTGCAATAGGAAGGACATCGGTTCGATCCCAGCACTCCTCACAAAATAGATAATTGACTGACGTCGACTATACAGGTGTTGGGTGCCAGAGCAAGGTGTGTGTGTGGCGCCACAGGTGTCAGCTGACTCTTGACACCCTCCCACGTGTGTCAACTAACACTGCTCACTCTCTGAAAAATCAAAATAAATATATACGTTAATATGGATAATTAAAACGTAGCGAACACTCGTTAATCCTCAGTAATTACCCGAGTTTGTCTCTGTCTGCGTCATTATTAAACATTCGTTAATACCGACATTATGTAGCAACATGATCAGTCTTACGTCCACGATTACTTACAAGGTTGGACTTACGACGCTGGTCTTACTCTGTTACACTGTACTCTCTTACCCTGTACTCTCTTACACTGTACTCTCTTACACTGTACTCTCTTACACTGTACTCTCTTATAGTGTACTCTGTTACACTGTACTCTCTTACACTGTACTCTCTTACACTGTACTCTCTTACACTGTACTCTCTTACACTGTACTCTCTTATAGTGTACTCTGTTACACTGTACTCTCTTACCCTGTACTCTCTTACACTGTACTCTCTTACACTGTACTCTCTTACACTGTACTCTCTTATAGTGTACTCTGTTACACTGTACTCTCTTACACTGTACTCTCTTATAGTGTACTCTGTTACACTGTACTCTCTTACACTGTACTCTGTTACACTGTACTCTCTTACCCTGTACTCTCTTACACTGTACTCTCTTACACTGTACTCTCTAACACTGTATTCTCTTACAGTGTACTCTCTTACAGTGTACTCTGTTACACTGTACTCTCTTACACTGTACTCTCTTACACTGTACTCTCTTACACTGTACTCTCTTACACTGTACTCTCTTACACTGTACTCTCTTACACTGTACTCTCTTACACTGTACTCTCTTACACTGTACTCTCTTACACTGTACTCTCTTACACTGTACTCTCTTACACTGTACTCTATTACACTACTCTTACACTGTACTCTCTTACACTGTACTCTCTTACACTGTACTCTCTTACACTGTACTCTCTTACACTGTACTCTCTTACACTGTACTCTCTTACACTGTACTCTCTTACACTGTACTCTCTTACACTGTACTCTCTTACACTGTACTCTTTACACTGTACTCTTTACACTGTACTCTTTACACTGTCTCTAACTGTCTCTTACACTGTACTCTCTTACATGTACTCTCTTACACTTACTCTGTTACACTGTACTCTCTTACACTGTACTCTTTTAAACTGTACTCTCTTACACTGTACTCTCTTACACTGTACTCTCTTACACTGTACTCTGTTACACTGTACTCTCTTACACTGTACTCTCTTACACTGTACTCTCTTACACTGTACTCTCTTGCACTGTACTCTCTTACACTGTACTCTCTTACACTGTACTCTTTAACTGTACTCTCTTACTACTTGTACCTGTACTCTTACACTGTACTCTCTTACACTGTACTCTTTAACTGTACTCTCTTACACTGTACTCTCTTACACTGTACTCTTTACACTGTACTCTTTACACTGTACTCTTTACACTGTACTCTCTTACACTGTACTCTCTTACACTGTACTCTCTTACACTGTACTCTGTTACACTGTACTCTTCACTGTACTCTCTTACACTGTACTCTCTTACACTGTATCTTACCTGTACTTTTACACTGTACTCTTTACACTGTACTCTCTTACACTGTACTCTCTTACACTGTACTCTCTTACACTGTACTCTCTTAACTGTACTCTCTTACACTGTACTCTCTTACACTGTACTCTTGTCTCTACTTACTCTTTACACTGTACTCTTTACACTGTACTCTCTTACACTGTACTCTTTACACTTACTCTTTACACTGTACTCTCTTCACTGTACTCTTTACACTGTACTCTCTTACACTCTTACTTCTTTACACTGTACTCTCTTACACTGTACTCTCTTACACTGTACTCTCTTTCACTGTACTTTCTTACACTGTACTCTCTTAACTGTACTCTCTTACACTGTACTCTCTTACACTGTACTCTCTTACACTGACTCTTTACACTGTACTCTTCACTGTCTCTTTACACTGTACTCTCTTACACTGTACTCTTTACACTGTACTCTCTTACACTGTACTCTCTTGACTCTGTACTCTCTTTACACTGTACTCTATTACACTTACTCTGTTACACTGTACTCTCTTACACTGTACTCTCTTACACTGTACTCTCTTACACTGTACTCTCTTACACTGTACTCTCTTACACTGTTCTCTCTTACACTGTACTCTCTTACACTGTACTCTCTTACACTGTACTCTTTACACTACTCTTTACACTGTACTCTCTTACACTGTACTCTATTACACTGTACTCTATTACACTGTACTCTATTACACTACTCTGTTACACTGTACTCTATTACACTGTACTCTTTACACTGTACTCTCTTACACTGTACTCTATTACACTACTCTGTTACACTGTACTCTATTACACTGTACTCTGTTACACTGTACTCTGTTACACTGTACTCTATTACACTACTCTGTTACACTGTACTCTTGTTCACACTGTACTCTTTACACTGTACGTCTTTACACTGTACTTCTCTGTTACACTGTACTTTATTACACTACTCTGTTACACTGTACTTTTAATCTACATGACTGTAAGTACTTACAGGTCTGTACACTGTACTCTAGTCTGACACTGTACTCTATTAACCTACTCTGTTACACTGTATAACACTACTCTGTTACACTGTATCCATTACACGACTGTATACCTATCTGACACTGTACTTATACACAATCTGTTACACTGTACTCGTCTGACAGGCTGTAGTACCAGGTTGTACAGGCTGTACTGTAGCCTATTTCTGACAGGCTGTAGTAGACCAGTCTGACAGGCTGTAGTAGACCAGTCTGACAGGTTGTAGTAGACCAGGTCTGACAGGCTGTAGTAGACCAAGTCTGACAGGCTGTAGTAGACCAGTCTGACAGGCTGTAAGTAGACCAGGTCTGACAGGCTGTAGTAGACCAAGTCTGACAGCTGTAGTAGACCAGGTCTGACAGGCTGTAGTAGACCAGGTCTGACAGGCTGTAGTAGACCAAGTCTGACAGGCTGTAGTAGACCAGGTCTGACAGGCTGTAGTAGACCAGGTCTGACAGGCTGTAGTAGACCAGGTCTGACAGGCTGTAGTAGACCAATCTGACAGCTGTAGTAGACCAGTCTGACAGGCTGTAGTAGACCAAGTCTGACAGGCTGTAGTAGACCAGGTCTGACAGGCTGTAGTAGACCAGGTCTGACAGGCTGTAGTAGACCAAGTCTGACAGGCTGTAGTAGACCAAGTCTGACAGGCTGTAGTAGACCAGGTCTGACAGGCTGTAGTAGACCAAGTCTGACAGGCTGTAGTAGACCAAGTCTGACAGGCTGTAGTAGACCAAGTCTGACAGGCTGTAGTAGACCAGTCTGACCTAGACGTCTGACAGGCTGTAGTAGACCAAGTCTGACAGGCTGTAGTAGACCAGGTCTGACAGGCTGTAGTAGACCAGGTCTGACAAGCTGTAGTAGACCAAGTCTGACAGGCTGTAGTAGACCAGGTCTGACAGGCTGTAGTAGACCAAGTCTGACAAGCTGTAGTAGACCAAGGCTGACAGGCTGTAGTAGACCAGGTCTGACAGGCTGTAGTAGACCAAGTCTGACAGGCTGTAGTAGACCAAGTCTGACAGGCTGTAGTAGACCAAGGCTGACAGGCTGTAGTAGACCAAGTCTGACAGGCTGTAGTAGACCAAGTCTGACAGGCTGTAGTAGACCAGGTCTAACAGGCTGTAGTAGACCAGATCTGACAGGCTGTAGTAGACCAGGTCTGACAGGCTGTAGTAGACCAGGTCTAACAGGCTAGTAGACCAGGTGTGACAGGCTGTAGTAGACCAAGTCTGACAGGCTGTAGTAGACCAAGTCTGACAGGCTGTAGTAGACCAGGTCTGACAGGCTGTAGTAGACCAAGTCTGACAGGCTGTAGTAGACCAGGTCTAACAGGCTGTAGTAGACCAGGTGTGACAGGCTGTAGTAGACCAAGTCTGACAGGCTGTAGTAGACCAGGTCTAACAGGTTGTAGTAGACCAGGTCTAACAGGTTATAGCAGACCAGGTCTAACAAGCTGTAGTAGACCAGGTCTAACAGGCTGTAGTTGACGAGGTCTGACAGGCTGTAGTAGACAGGTCTAACAGGCTGTAGTAGACCAGGTCTAACAGGCTGTAGTAGACCAGGTCTACCAGGCTGTATTAGACCAGGTCAGACAGGCTGTAGTAGATTTGATCTACCAGGCTGTAGTAGACCAGGTCTGACAGGTGATGTCTGTCTACTCCTGGCAAGACAGCTATTGACTGACTGATGGTGAAAGTTTTCCTCTCTGGGCCAGCTCACCTTCTTGGGAAACAGGCGATTGGCTTTAAACCATAAAGCAATTTATAATTGGCTTCAAACTTTATATTATTGTATTATGGGATATTGGTCAGAGTCAGATAACTATAGAATGCCTCTTCAGTTTGGCTTGAAACTTTTGAAGCTGGTCTTTCTTGGTGGAAAGTTTGGCTCTATGTTGGGCTGTGTATGTCCTATTTTCTGCTGCTTTGTCTATGTCCTAATTTGTGCTGCTGTGTCTATGTCCTAATTTGTGTTGGGCTGTGTATGTCCTAATCTGTGTTGGGCTGTGCATGTCCTAATCTGTGCTGGGCTGTGTATGTCCTAATTTGTGTTGGGATGTGTATATCCTAATCTGTGTTGGGTTGTGTATGTCCTAATTTGTGCTGCTGTGTCTATGTCCTAATCTGTGTTGGGCTGTGTATGTCCTAATTTGTGCTGCTGTGTCTATGTCCTAATCTGTGTTGGGCTGTGTATGTCCTAATTTGTGTTGGGCTGTGTATGTCCTAATCTGTGTTGGGCTGTGTATGTCCTAATCTGTGTTGGGTTTTGTATGTCCTAACCTGTGTTTGGCTGTGTATGTCCTAATCTGTGTTGGGCTGTGTATGTCTTAATCTGTGTTGGGCTGTGTATGTCCTAATCTGTGTTGGGCTGTGTATGTCCTAATCTGTGTTGGGCTGTGTATGTCTTAATCTGTGTTGGGCTGTGTATGTCCTAATCTGTGTTGGGCTGTGTATGTCTTAATCTGTGTTGGGCTGTGTATGTCTTAATTTGTTAATTTATTATTAAAAAATAGGGTATTAGTGTCCATGTGATGACTTGTTGACGTCTATTCTGATTCCCTTAAGATCTTCAACATAAATATTTAACAACAGTACAAAATTATGCCGCGCTCTGCACTATTCCTTTCCTGTAAGTTGAGGAACAGGGGACTGGTGTTATACAATACTGGGATACCTTCCTTGGATCATTGCAAAGACAGAAACACTTTCATTATATTTTGTTATGTACTCACTTGGTGGTGGATCAACACAGTTGTCTGTGGTGTAGCTGTACTTCTTGCCATCTATACAGTTTCTCAGTTCATAGGTCCAGGCACCAGTACTAGTCTTGTAACACTGGTAGTAGTTACTGCATACCTCTCTTATACCCTGTCAACATACAACACATTACTGCCTTACACACACAAAAATATTATTTTAAAAACGATGAACAATATATATATATATATATATATATATATATATATATATATATATATATATATATAGGGCAGCTAGTTTTCTGTTCCAGCGACTCAGCGCTGCTGTTCAGAGGGGTAATGCATGCTGTATTCTGGCACGCGCACCAGCTCGGAAGAGCTGGATGAGATTTTCGCATTATAATCAGTGACAAAGATGTAACAATATGTACTAGACATGTATCTCTCACCTCGTGTACTGTATATGCCATCTTTATATCAACAATGTATCTCTCAAATCTTTTGTACCATATTATGTAATAAAACATACCTATTGGTAAAAAAATATATATATATATATATATATATATATATATATATATATATATATATATATATATTTATATATACACACACAGTGATAGTCACAGGATTATGCCGGGTGACCTCCCCGGCATAATGCCGTGACGAAAATCAAAGGCCTACCATACTGGGGGTCTTTTTTCGTCAGTGCATTATGCCGCGTAGCAGCCGTTAGCATGACCTCACGGCCTGCACCACACTCCACAGTGACACCTCAGTGCTCATGTGGCTGTCGTGGTGAGAGGTGGTGTTGCACTTTTGTCTCTCATCCACCCCATCTTTTGTCGGTGTTCCCTTTGGTTTTGATTATGGGTAAAAGGAAGTCTTTAGCACCTGAATCTATAGCCCAAATCATAGGGCTTCACAAAGCTGGGTACCAGACAAAAGAAATAGTGGAATAGAGGAATTAAGGCATATTTTTCCTACTTTTTCTGGTGGTTAAACCAGCGTTTGCTTCAGAAGCTTGTGGGATAGATAAACTATATTTGTCTCCATTTGTATAAATTAAAGATGTGTCCCTTTAAATGGACCCATTTTTTAGAGGTGATGAAGCTCCTAAGATATGCAAAGTTATTATGTATGTAAAGTTATTTATATCACAGCTTAGTCTGACTGAGTTTTTTATAATTGCCATGTCACATTTGTTAGGTTGCCATTACAATGTCAGTGAATTAGAACATTCAAGACTGTAAAATCGCTGGAGGTTTAAAGCAAATGAACATTGCTGAACTTCAGAGTGAGATGAGTTAAAGGAAGGCAAAGAATGTTATTCATGGAGGCAACGTTATCCATGGAGACAAAGAACGTTATCCATGGAGGCAACGTTATCCATGGAGGCAACGTTATCCATGGAGACAAAGAGCATTATCCACAGAGACAAAGAATGTTATCCACAGAGACAAAGAACTTTATCCATGGAGACAAAGAATGTTATCCATGGAGACAAAGAATGTTATCCACAGAGACAAAGAATGTTATCCATGGAGACAAAGAACTTTATCCATGGAGACAAAGAACATTATCCATGGAGACTAAGAACGTTATCCATGGAGACAAAGAATGTTATCCACAGAGACAAAGAATGTTATCCATGGAGGCAATGTTATCCATGGAGACAAAGAGCATTATCCATGGAGACAAAGAACATTATCCATGGAGACAAAGAACATTATCCATGGAGACAAAGAACATTATCCATGGAGACAAAGAGCACTATCCATGGAGACAAAGAACATTATCCATGGAGACAAAGAACATTATCCATGGAGACAAAGAACATTATCCATGGAGACAAAGAGCACTATCCATGGAGACAAAGAACATTATCCATGGAGACAAAGAACATTATCCATGGAGACAAAGAACATTATCCATGGAGACAAAGAGCATTATCCACAGAGACAAAGAATGTTATCCACAGAGACAAAGAATGTTATCCATGGAGACAAAGAACTTTATCCATGGAGACAAAGAACATTATCCATGGAGACAAAGAACGTTATCCATGGAGACAAAGAACATTATCCATGGAGACAAAGAACATTATCCATGGAGACAAAGAACGTTATCCATGGAGACAAAGAACGTTATCCACAGAGACAAAGAATGTTATCCATGGAGACAAAGAACTTTATCCATGGAGACAAAGAACGTTATCCATGGAGACAAAGAACGTTATCCATGGAGACATAGAAAGTTATCCATGGAGACAAAGAATATTATCCTGTGGATCATCATATAACTAAGACCCGAAACACTTGTCGTGTCCAGCCTTGTATCTACCTACCACATCTTGTCAGTTCCACCATATCATTTCTCATATGTATGAGAGTATAGTGATACTGACACTCTTATATGGGTGTGAAGCTTGGGTTGTTAACGTTGCAGTGAGGAGGAGGCTGGAGGCAGTGATGTCGTGTCTGAGGGCAATGTGTGGTGTGAATATTATGCAGAGAATTTGTAGTTTTGAGACTGGAATTTGCGGGGTTACTAAAAGTATTATCCAGAGGGCTGAGGAGGGGCTGTTGAGGTGGTTTTGATATTTAGAGATGATAGAGCAAAATAGGATGACTTGGTGGATGTATAAATCTATAGTGGAGGGAAGGCGGGGTAGGGGTCATCCTAAGAAATGTTGGAGGGTGGCGGTAAAGTGGTTTTGAGTGCTAGGGGCTTGGACATCCAACATGCTTGTGTGCGCGTTTTAGGGGTGAATGGAGGTAAGTGGTTTTTTATGACTTGACGTGCTGTTGGAGTGTTAGCAAGGTAACATTTATGAAGGGATTCAAAGAAACGGGTATGTAAAATACATGTATGTACCGACCTTCATATAAAGTATCTTCAGAACACGTTTCTCTCACCTTAAACCTCTTGTTTGCGTCACAGAGTGGGATGGACTGACAGTACTGGTTGACTATCCAGGTCTCGCGAGGACGTAAGTTCTGGTCAGAACAACTGAGTCTGTTGATGGACTGGGCAGTCACAGTCGGTGAGGCTGTTGTAGTGGTCGTGCTGGTTGATGTTCCAACAGCACATAGATCTGTTGCTGTGAGCGAGAGAGAAACAGCTGTGAGAGAGAGACTTGCTATAAGCGAGAAAGAATAGTGCTAGAGGTTGCAAGAATAGCTCTGTGTATCACAGTGTCACTAGTTAAGCAGACTCATGGTCACCATTTTCAATACTATATTTATAGCTACATATAGCTGGCCAGGAGCTATATATTACTGGCCAAGGCCTACATAGTGTTGGTCAGGAGCTATATATTGCTGGCCAAGGCCTACATAGTGTTGGTCAGGAGCTATATATTGCTGGCCAAGGCCTACATAGTGTTGGTCAGGAGCTATATATTGCTGTCCAAGACCTACATATTGCTGGCCAGCAACCACATATTGCTGGCCAGCAACTACATATTGCTGGCCAGTAACCACATATTGCTGGCCAGCAACTACATATTGCTGGCCAGTAACCACATATTGCTGGCCAGCAACTACATATTGCTGGCCAGTAACCACATATTGCTGGCCAGCAACTACATATTGCTGGCCAGCAACTACATATTGCTGGCCAGCAACTACATATTGCTGGCCAGTAACTACATATTGCTGGCCAAGAGCTATGTCAGGCCTCAGTGTACACATCCAGAGAAAGATACAATGAGCAGGTAAGGTGTAAGGACAGAACATAAACATAAACAGTAGAGTTGTACAGGGGAAAGTAAAGCATTACACATATAACCCACACATAGAAGACAGGAGCTTAGCACAACGTTTCAGCCCGACTCGGACCATTTACTGACTTTGTAAATGGTGTAAGTCGGACCGAAACGTCGTGGTAAGGTCCCCTCTCCCATGTATGGGTTATTTGTGTATTGTTCCAGTCACGGAAGAATACACAAATAACCAGCACATCTTTATCAAAAAGTTTGTACATAAATAGCATATATTTTGTACCAGTTGTGAGTTGTCATCATTGTTCATGACAGTACTACAGAATGTGTCAGTGATACATGGGATGTGTCAGTGATACATGGGATGTGTCAGTGATACATGGGATGTGTCAGTGATACAAGGGATGTGTCAGTGATACATGGGATGCGTCAGTGATACAAGGGATGTGTCAGTGATACAAGGGATGTGTCAGTGATACAAGGGATGTGTCAGTGATACAAGGGATGTGTCAGTGATACAAGGGATGTGTCAGTGATACAAGGGATGTGTCAGTGATACAAGGGATGTGTCAGTGATACAAGGGAAGCTTCCAAACACTTCCTCGTGTGTACATCTCTTTGCTTGATAATTATTCTTTAAATGATAAACATAAATGTGTGTTCTGGTAATGTTTTTTTTTTTAACTTAAAATTATTGTTCACTAACATTATCATGTCTAAGACTTGGAAATTAACCACTGCTGTGTAAACCAGGTTAAGTTAGGAATGTCAGCTGCTTCAGTTAGGTTAGGTTAGGTTAGCTGTTATTTACTGATTTTCACTTGTTCAGTGTTTACCAGGGCCATTATGACACAAGCTCCTCCTTCTGACACACAATTCTTCTCACTTGTATCATTGGCCATCCAGTAATAATGTGTCGGAGAAGTTGGCCTCAATAACGCTGCTTGGTTGGTTGCTTTACTCAACTACAACTCTACTGCCAAAGCAGCACTTCCCTTTCTTTTCTATTTCTGAATTTATCTAACTTAAATAAAATAATATACACATAGAAAAAGGAAATATATTAATAATAATAATAGAATTACCGACAAAATATTAGGTAGATGAACACAGATGCAACTAATGTGATATTTTATTGAGGCACGTTTCGCTCTCTACTTTGTTAAAGTTCCTGGGGAGCGAAACGTTGCTATAATAAAATGTCACATTATTTGCATATGTGTCCATTCACCCCACAGGAAATATATTACTCACAGAGAGGAGGAAGACAGAGGAGAACACTCTTACCTTTGGGGCTACTCACACACTGACTGAGGGTTCTGTCGTACAGTGTGTTAGAAGAATTGCAGAATTGAGCAGCACTGATTTCTATGGTGGATACGAAGCAAGCTGAACAGAGATTCTTGGTGACTCTTCTGGGTCGACAGATGTTGTAGGTGGCACAGCGTGAGTCTTTGAAGACACACTCTAGTGAAGTCCCAAGACCTGTTGGTGGTTTAAGTGTTGTTGTTGTAGTTGGTGGTGTTGGCTTTGGTGTTGGCGCTGGTGTTGGCGCTGGTGTTGCCTTTGGCGTTGGCGCTGGTGTTGGCGCTGGTGTTGCCTTTGGTGTTGGCTTTGGTGTTGGTGCTGGTGTTGGCTTTGGTGTTGGTGCTGGTGTTGCTGAAGTTACCACTTGTCCACTGGTGCCACAAGGTGGTGGCACTTGATGAGGGAAGACGCACTGGTCCAGGTTATCATCAAACACAGTGCCTGGCTCGCACTCGTACATATACGTGAAGTACACTCCCACTTTCATCCGGTCAACACATCTGGCCAGAGTCACGACATACGTCAGTATTCCCGTATTTCAAGGAGTCTCGTAACAACAAAAATAAATAACGCAGATGTCTGATATACAGCAAAGCAAATCATGAATAGTTACTTAAGAAGGGAAGGTCTTAGATATTGTCTCTACATCAAAAATATAAATTTCTTAGATGTTCTTAGAGAGTTGCTACGTAGAAGAGAAGCTGTCGCTCTAGACTGGCAGAATTGCTGACAAGTATGGTAATAGGATACCATATTCTGACAGAAAATGTTGCTGCAGTTATTTGTAATGACAGCAACGACAGAGAAGTATGTGTGTTTCTCTGTCTCTCCTTTGAAATGTTTCGTTTATCATTGTCAGATTTTGAAGTCAACGTTTCAGCCACTCCAGGTCTTTATCTAGACAAGCCATGGCACATGCACTATGAAAATATATACAAAATATATAAATTAAGGTAGTCATAGTGAGTTATGAGGGAATAGTGACGTCAGAGAAGAAAAGGCAGAAATTATTATCAAGGAGGATAATAGGACAAGATGGTAGTGTTTAGAAGCTGCACACACATACACACTTTTAATACCATTGAACAGAAGCAGGTGGCATTTAACAGTGAAACACTGTGGGCAGGTGACCCACCAACCTGACAGGCCATCACTTTAATTCTTAAAATGTTAAAACTCCCTTTATGTACAACTATATTGACTACAATGCTGATACAAGGTAGTGATGTCTGTGAAGAATTAGACACATATGCAACATCTGGATATCGTTATTTGTAGACGTTTTACCATCCAGTGGATTTATCAATACAATAGAAGAACATAATGTGAAGACTGTAGAACTATATACACAAGATGAGGTAATCAGTCCGTCAATCCTGGAGTTGGTGAAGATCACCGTAGTCTTGGAGAGTGTGAAGGCCAGGCAGGAAGAGTGTACCTTAAGACATGCACAGTGACGTCTCTGTACATTATCTGTATCGACGAGCCTCGTTCCGGTTCATTGGATGATCATGGTTATTCATGTGTATCATGTATGTATTTCTGTATGGTGGGAATATTATAATGGTATACAATACTGACAACTTGATAAGTAAGACATGGACAACATTCGGGTATCTTCATTCCGAAACTTATCAACTATACAGTAGCCATCTTAAGTCAAGACCAGGTAATCACTCCATCACGAGTCCTAGTGTATTTGTGTTCACTTCACTAGTCGTGTATTCCACGGAAACTATACTGCAGTCCTCATTTGGTGTATACCTAGAGTATACCTGGTGTATACCTAATGTACACCTGGTGTATACCTGGTGTACACCTGGAGTATACCTGGTGTATACCTGGTGTATACCTGGTGTATACCTGGTGTATACCTGGTGTATACCTAATGTACACCTGTTGTATACCTGGTGTATACCTGGTGTATACCTGGTGTATACCTGGTGTATACCTAATGTACACCTGTTGTACACCTGGTGTATACCTGGTGTATACCTGGAGTATACCTGGTGTATACCTGGTGTATACCTGGTGTATACCTGGTGTATACCTGGTGTATACCTGATGTATACCTGGTGTATACCTGGTGTATACCTAATGTACACCTGTTGTATACCTGGTGTATACCTGGAGTATACCTGGTGTATACCTGGTGTATACCTGGTGTATACTTTGTGTATACCTGGTGTATACCTGGAGTATACCTGGTGTATACCTGGTGTATACCTGGAGTATACCTGGTGTATACCTGGTGTATACCTGGTGTATACCTGGTGTATACCTGGAGTATACCTGGTGTATACCTAATGTACACCTAATGTATACCTGGTGTATACCTGGAGTATACCTGGTGTATACCTGGTGTATACCTGGAGTATACCTGGTGTATACCTGGTGTATACCTGGTGTATACCTGGTGTATACCTGGTGTATACCTGGAGTATACCTGGTGTATACCTGGAGTATACCTGGTGTATACCTGGTGTATACCTGGTGTATACCTGGAGTATACCTGGTGTATACCTGGTGTATACCTGGAGTATACCTGGTGTATACCTGGTGTATACCTGGTGTATACCTGGTGTATACCTGGAGTATACCTGGTGTATACCTGGTGTATACCTGATGTATACCTGGTGTATACCTGGTGTATACCTGGTGTATACCTGGTGTATACCTAATGTACACCTGTTGTATACTTGGTGTATACCTGGAGTATACCTGGTGTATACCTGGTGTATACCTGGTGTATACTTTGTGTATACCTGGTGTATACCTGGTGTATAACTGGAGTATACCTGGTGTATACCTGGAGTATATCTGGTGTATACCTGGTGTATACCTGGAGTATACCTGGTGTATACCTGGTGTATACCTGGAGTATACCTGGTGTATACCTGGAGTACACCTGGTGTATACCTAGTGTATACCTGGTGTATACCTGGTGTATACCTAATGTACACCTGGTGTATACCTGGAGTATACCTGGTGTATACCTGGTGTATACCTGGAGTACACCTGGTGTATACCTGGTATATACCTGGAGTATACCTGGTGTATACCTGGAGTATACCTGGTGTGTACCTGGAGTATACCTGGTGTATACCTGGAGTATACCTAAAGTATACCTAAAGTATACCTGGAGTATACCTGGTGTATACCTGGTGTATACCTGGAGTATACCTGGTGTATACCTGGAGTATACCTGTTGTATACCTGGTGTATACCTGGAGTATACCTGGTGTATACCTGGTGTACACCTGGTGTATACCTGATAAATACCTGGAGTATACCTGGTGTATACCTGGTGTATACCTGGTGTATACCTGGAGTATACCTGTGTATACCTGGTGTATACCTGGAGTATACCTGGTGTATACCTGGAGTATACCTGGTGTATACCTGGAGTATACCTGGTGTATACCTGGAGTATACCTGGAGTATACCTGGTGTATACCTGATGTATACCTGGAGTATACCTGGTTTATACCTGATGTATACCTGGTGTATACCTGATGTATACCTGGAGTATACCTGGAGTATACCTGGTGTATACCTGGTGTATACCTGATGTATACCTGGTGTATACCTGGAGTATACCTGTGTATACCTTGTGTATACCTGGTGTATACCTTGTGTATACCTGGAGTATACCTGGTGTACACCTGGTGTATACCTGGTATACACCAGGTGTATACCTGAAGTATACCTGGTGTATACCTGATGTATACCTGCTGTATACCTGGAGTATACCTGCTGTATACCTGGAGTATACCTGCTGTATACCTGAAGTATACCTGGTGTATACCTGGAGTATACCTGGTGTATACCTGGAGTATACCTGGTGTATACCTGGAGGGTGTTCCAGGGGTCAACGCCCCCGCAACCCGGTCCATGACCAGGCCTCGTAGTGTATATGTTTAGTATTAATATTGACTTATTGTTAAGTCTTGCTGGTGCAGTTAGTTACCATTTTGTCCTAGTTAGACACTAGGCCTGTTGTATATGTGTGTGTGTGTGTGTGTGTGTGTGTGTGTGTGTGTGTGTGTAACGAAACACTTCGAAATGTTTCGGCCCCGCCGGGAATTGAACCCGGGCCCTCCGTGCGTGAAGCAAGAGCGCTAGCCACCATGCCATCGGGGCAGTGTGTGGTGGCAGAGGTATTAGAGCGGCACTTAGTCACGTGACGGAGGTTAAGTGTCGAATCTGACTCAGGATTTACCAGTCTACGGGGTTTGAGAATTTGTTGTTGCTCTCATTTGTAGTTGTAGATGATGCTGTAGGAGCGTTAATGTAGGTATAAAAAGTCTTACGTGTGAACCTGGATCAAAAGACGTGTATCTCATTGTATATATACCTGTATCTCCGTGTATATATACCTGTATCTCCGTGTATATATACCTGTATCTCCGTGTATATATACCTGTATCTCCGTGTATATATACCTGTATTTCCGTGTATATATACATCTATCTCCGTATTATATATAATCCTGTATCTCCGTGTATATATACCTGTATCTCCGTGTATATATACCTGTATCTCCGTGTATATATATCCCATGTATACTGTATCCGTGTATATATACTGTATCTCCGTGTATATATACATGTATCTCCGTGTATATATACCTGTATTTCCGTGTATATATACATGTATCTCCGTGTATATATACCTGTATCTCCGTGTATATACCTGTATCTCGTGTATATATACCTGTATCTCCGTGTATATATACCTGTATCTCCGTGTATATATACCTGTATCTCAGTGTATATATACCTGTATCTCCGTGTATATATACCTGTATCTCCGTGTATATATACCTGTATCTCCGTGTATATATACCTGTATCTCCGTGTATATATACCTATATCTCCGTGTATATATACCTGTATCTCCGTGTATATATACCTGTATCTCCGTGTATATATACCTGTATCTCCGTGTATATATACCTGTATCTCCGTGTATATATACCTGTATCTCCGTGTATATATACCTGTATCTCCGTGTATATATACCTGTATCTCCTGTATATATACCTGTATCTCCGTGTATATATACCTGTATCTCCGTGTATATATACCTGTATCTCCGTGTATATATACTTGTATCTCCGTGTATATATACACCGAGGTGTATACTTGACTAGTGGCGTACACCTGACATGCATTCTTAATGACTCTCGTGTAGTCGACAGGCTTAAAACCTAATAAACCATCAAGTTAATTTTCTCACTTGTCCTTCTGGTTTAACAAACACCATCTACTCCCATGTTAAAAGAATTTTCTCTCCTAAACCCACTTCCTAACTTTCTAACTCACAAAATCTTAATAACATCCTTCATGGTCTAACTATTGTACCTAGAAGCAATAACGGTCATATATATATATATATATATATATATATATATATATATATATATAATATATATATATATATATATTTATATATATATATATAAAGATGAGTGATTTCATGTTCTTAGAGACACATGCAGATACATGTGTATGTATATGTATGATGTCAGGGTGGAAGACTGCACTCAGGTGCTTGACCCTCACATGATGTCACATCACCGGCTTGTCTGACGTCTGACGTCACTACGGAAGGTATGTCGTCACTGGGCTTAACAAACTGGTTGTTCAACAGCCTCAACAAACATATTTGTTATATGCAAGCGCTATGTTTCTTATTGATGTATAAATTAGTTATCTCA
The DNA here is from genome assembly GCA_009830355.1 of Cherax destructor. NCBI lineage: Eukaryota > Metazoa > Arthropoda > Malacostraca > Decapoda > Parastacidae > Cherax > Cherax destructor. Next base: position 58,699 of record WNWK01005272.1, on the reverse strand, counting down.
CAAGATGCTCAAAACTCGTAGGGGTCATTCAACGTTGTGTTTTACGTATATTCAATTAAACAACAACAAATTAAGACATATACATCAAAAAGTGAACTTGTGTATATAGAGTTGTGCTTCTCTCAGAGGATATATGTTGACGCTTGATACACTAGACACACATGACCAGCAACACTTTTACTCCCTCAGGGACTGATTACCTCAAACTCCTCCTCCTCTTCATCATTCTTCTTCGTATAGAACTGATGAAGCCACTGTGTGGCTAAAACTTTCTACAATAAATTGTTGTTGTAGAGGTGTGAGCAAAGCTCACACCTCTACAACAACAATTGTTAAGTTATACCATGAATTAAGTCAAGATCCTGGACTTAACCTTACCAAAACAGACAAAGCAAATGCGATAGTAATTATTGGCAAGGTAGATTATAGGGGCAAAATAACATATTATTACAAGACAGGGTGACTGACGTGTGATTTAAGCAAGCAGGGGTGACTGACGTGTGACTTAAGCAAGCAGGGGTGACTGACGTGTGACTTAAGCAAGCAGGGGTGACTGACGTGTGACTTAAGCAAGCAGGGGTGACTGACGTGTGACTTAAGCAAGCAGGGGTGACTGACGTGTGACTTAAGCAAGCAGGGGTGACTGACGTGTGACTTAAGCAAGCAGGGGTGACTGACGTGTGACTTAAGCAAGCAGGGTGACTGACGTGACTTAAGCAAGCGGTGATGACTTGACTTAAGCAAGCAGGGGTGACTGACGTGTGACTTAAGCAAGCAGGGGTGACTGACGTGTGACTTAAGCAAGCAGGGGTGACTGACGTGTGACTTAGCAAGCAGGTGACTGAGTGACTTAAGCAACGGGTGACTGACGTGACTTAAGTGACGACTTACTAAGCAAGCAGGGTGACTGACGTGGACTTGCAAGCAGGGTGACTGACGTGTGACTTAAGCAAGCAGGTGACTGACGTGTGACTTACGCGGTGACTGACTGACTTAGCAACAGGTGACTGACGTTGACAGCAGGGGTGACTGACGTGGACTGCAAGCGGGGTGACCTGTAACAGCTGCAGTTCTGGTATGAAACACCTTCTTCCATACAAGTCACTTTAGGTGTGACAATGTAGTCAGGGTAACGCCGGTCTGTGGTGAGAGAGTAACACCAAGTTACACGTCATGTCACGGCCAGTATGTCATGTCACGGCCACTATGTCATGTCACGGCCAGTATGTCATGTCACGGCCAGTATGGACGACCAGTGTAAAACACCTGACTTTAATCACCTCAAGAAAACACTCAACAGATATTAAGATTAATAAAAGGTTGATCAGATCTTATTACTTGTTATAGCAAGAGTTGTCATAGAAAGAGTTGTCATGGTAACTGTCATGGTAACAGTTATCATGGTAATACTAACCATATGGTCCTGGTACAGCAGCCATGGCAACAGTCACCATGGTAACCACCAATACCATCACTACTGCTACATTCCTCAACTGCATCATCTGCAAACAACAACAATATTATTATTATTATTATTATTATTATTATTATTATTATTATTATTATTATTATTATTATTATTATTATTATTATTATTATTATAGCGAAGAAGCTCTAAACCAGCAAGGGACACACACCTCTGCAGATAACAACAATATATTTAAACTAATGTTTCGTGTTTACGACAGTATGACAAACCTGTGAAGTGCTTCCCAGCGACCGGTGGACCGAGCCTTCAACTGTACGTTATGGACCGCACGGGTTTAGCACTTCCTGACGTACACTATCAGCACGGTGTATATATATATATATATATATATATATATATATATATATATATATATATATATATATATATATATATATATATATATAAATTAGACGTGAGCTTAACTTTTTCTCATGTCATTTGTGAGTGATCGAGTCATGGTCACGTACATGGAGCTCACGGACACGTACACGGCCTTTGTGTACATGTGCGTTGTGTTATTTCATACGTACATTGATCCCTTACACACGATGTCCACTGACACACGTAATGTGAACAGTGACAGCAGGTGTAAGGTGACTAACACCCAGGTACCTACTTACTGCTAGGTGAACAGTGACAGCAGGTGTAAGGTGACTAACACCCAGGTACCTACTTACTGCTACGTGAACAGTGACAGCAGGTGTAAGGTGACTAACACCCAGGTACCTACTTACTGCTAGGTGAACAGTGACAGCAGGTGTAAGGTGACTAACACCCAGGTACCTACTTACTGCTAGGTGAACAGTGATAGCAGGTATAAGGTGACTAACACCCAGGTACCTACTTACTGCTAGGTGAACAGTGACAGTAGGTGTAAGGTGACTAACACCCAGGTACCTACTTACTACTAGGTGAACAGTGACAGCAGGTGTAAGGTGGCTAACACCCAGGTACCTACGTATCTCCCTCCCCATCGCCTTAGACGCACTACCTATCTCAACCTTACCTACTTACTGACCTACTCTCTCCGACCTATATCCTCTCTCTCTATTGCCAGTCAAGGGCTCTTGATCTCGGTAACTGGAGATGCCATCTCCTTGCTCGTATTAAACCTGATTATTTCCTAATCCCTCAAACGCTGTATAGCCCCTACCTGTTTAGTGCTTTCCTAGTTGTGATTTAGTCTCTATGGTTAGCTAGTCTTCCAATGCAGTCTACTGACACCTATTGTCCCTGTTCACCTAGCAGTAAGTAGGTATCTGGGTGATAGTCACCTTACACCTGCTGTCCCTGCTCACCTATCAGTAAGTAGGTACCTCTGTGTTAGTCACCTTACACCTGCTGTCACTGTTCACCTAGCAGTAAGTAGGTACCTGGGTGTTAGTCACCTTACACCTGCTGTCCCTGCTCACCTATCAGTAAGTAGGTACCTCTGTGTTAGTCACCTTTCACCTGCTGTCACTGTTCACCTAGCAGTAAGTAGGTACCTGGGTGTTAGTCACCTTACACCTGCTGTCACTGTTCACCTATCAGTAAGTAGGTACCTCTGGGTTAGTCACCTTTCACCTGCTGTCACTGTTCACCTAGCAGTAAGTAGGTACCTGGGTGTTAGTCACCTACACTTGCTGTCCCTGTTCACCTATCATTAAGTAGGTACCTGGGTGTCAGTCACCTTACATCTGCTGTCCCTATTCACCTAGCAGTAAGTAGGTACCTGGGTGTTAGTCACCATACACTTGCTGTCTCTGTTCACCTATCATTAAATAGGTACCTGGGTGTTAGTCACCTTACACTTGCTGTCTCTGTTCACCTATCATTAATAGGTACCTGGGTGTCAGTCACCTTACACCTGCTGTCACTTCACCTACCAGTAAGTAGGTACCTGGGTGTTAGGGGACTGTTTTAGATGGCATCCTGGGATAGAGAACCTGAGTACACCTACGAAAATAAGCCACACTTCTTGGGTTATCCTGGGCTATCCTGGATTATCCCGGGTTATCCTGGATTATTCTGGGTTATTAAATTTAACTCCTTCCTTCTTAATTACCATCCGCTGATTCACCTGCCCCAGGCATCTCATCCTGCCTCCAGCATCTCATCCTGCCTCCAGCATCTCATCCTGCCCCAGCATCTCATCCTGCCTCCTGCATCTCATCCTGCCTCCAACATCTCATCCTGCCTCCTGCATCTCATCCTGCCTCCAACATCTCATCCTGCCTCCTGCATCTCATCCTGCCTCCAGCATCTCATCCTGCCTCCAGCATCTCATCCTGCCCCAGCATCTCATCCTGCCTCCAGCATCTCATCCTGCCTCCAGCATCTCATCCTGCCTCCAGCATCTCATCCTGCCCCAGCATCTCATCCTGCCTCCAGCATCTCATCCTGCCTCCAGCATCTCATCCTGCCTCCAGTTTTTACACAGGAAGATACTAGCGATATTCCAGAAATAATTAATTATGTAGAACAGGATGATAGTAAACTATGCACGATTAGGGTCACAAGTGACATGGTCCTTAGACAAATAGATAAATTAAAACCTAACAAATCCCCAGGCCCTGATGAACTGTATGCAAGGGTTCTAAAGGAATGTAAAGAGGAGCTTAGCAAACCGTTGGCTAATCTTTTCAACATATCACTGCAAACTGGCATGGTGCCAGATAAGTGGAAAATGGCAAATGTAATACCTATTTTCAAAGCAGGTGACAGGTCCTTAGCTTCGAACTATAGACCAATAAGCCTAACCTCCATAGTGGGAAAATTTATGGAATCAATAATTGCCGAGGCAATTCAGCCATCTTGAAAAGCATAAATTAATCAACGAATCTCAGCACGGTTTTACAAAAGGGCGTTCCTGTTTTACAAATTTAATAATTTTTTTCACTAAGGTGTTTGAGGAGGTAGATCATGGTAATGAATATGATATTGTGTATATGGACTTCAGTAAGGCTTTGATAGAGTCCCACATCAGAGACTATTGAGGAAAATTAAGGCACACGGAATAGGAGGAGAAATTTTTCCTGGATAGAGGCATGGTTGACAAATAGGCAGCAGAGAGTTTGCATAAATGGAGAGAAATCAGAGTGGGGAAGCGTCACGAGCGGTGTTCCACAGGGGTCGGTATTGGGCCCTTGTTGTTCACAATCTACATAAACGACATAGATGAGGGAATAAATAGCGACATAAGCAAGTTTGCCGATGACACCAAAATAGGCCGTCCAATTCATTCAAATGAGGACATTAGAGCACTCCAGGAAGATTTGAATAGACTGATGCAGTGGTCGGAGAAGTGGCAGATGCAGTTTAATATAGATAAATGCAAAGTTCTAAATATTGGACAGGACAATAACCATGCCACATATAAACTAAATAATGTAGATCTTAATACTACTGATTGCGAAAAGGATTTAGGAGTTCTGGTTAGCAGTAATCTAAAACCAAGACAGCAGTGCATAAGTGTTCGCAATAAAGCGAACAGAATCCTTGGCTTCATATCAAGAAGCATAAATAATAGGAGTCCTCAGGTTGTTCTTCAACTCTATATATCCTTGGTTAGGCCTCATCTAGATTATGCTGCACAGTTTTGGTCACCGTATTACAGAATGGATATAAATGCTCTGGAAAACGTACAAGGAGGATGACTAAGTTGATCCCATGTATCAGAAATCTTGCCTATGAGGATAGACTGAGGGCCCTGAATCTGCACTCTCTAGAAAGGCGTAGAATTAGGGGGGATATGATTGAGGTGTATAAATGGAAAACAGGAATAAATAAAGGGGATGTAAATAGCGTGCTAAAAATATCTAGTATTGACAGGACTCGCAGCAATGGCTTTAAGTTGGATAAATTCAGATTCAGGAAGGATATAGGAAAGCATTGGTTTGGTAATAGAGTTGTCGATGAGTGGAACAAACTCCCGATTACAGTTATAGAGGCTAAAACGTTGTGTAGTTTTAAAAATAGGCTAGATAAATATATGAGTGGGTGCGGGTGGGTGTGAGTTGGTCCTGACTAGCTTGTGCTACTAGGTCAGATGCCGTGCTCCTTCCTTAAGTGAATGTAACCTGACCTGGCTGGGTCGGAGCATTGGCTTAAGCCGGTGGGAGACTTGGAACTGCCTCGCATGGGCCAGTAGGCCTGCTGCAGTGTTCCTTCTTTCTTATGTTCTTATGTCTCATCCTGTCCCCCACCATCTCATCCTGCCTCCTGCATCTCATCCTGCCTCCTGCATCTCATCCTGTCCCCCAGCATCTCATCCTACTACTCAGCATTTTCCTGGAGGTGCTGGGGTGTAACACTCCAGGTATGCCTTCAAGATAATTGACAAAAACTTCTAAAAATGTTAACTTTGAGACGACCTTCATGCTGGGACGACCTTCATGCTGGGACGACCTTCATGTTGAGTATTTCAGGACTCACGTCTCCAGGGATAATTGAAATTGAATCATAAACTAAGACTTATGTTCCTTTGTCACCTGTGTACTGGGGGAGGTGTAGTGGTGTACTGGGGAGGTGTAGTGGTGTATTAGGGTAGGTGTAGTGGTGGTGTACTGGGGAGGTGTACTGGGATAGGTGTAGTGGTGGACTGGGATAGGTGTAATGGTGTACTGGGGAAGTGTAGTAGTGTACTGGGGTAGGTGTAGTGGTGTACTGGGATAGGTGTAGTGGTGTACCGGGAAGGTTTAGTGGTGGTGTACTCAGGAAGGTGTAGTGGTGGTGTACTGGCGAAGGTGTAGTGGTGGTGTACTGGGTAGTGTAGTGGTGGTGTACTGGGGTAGTGTAGTGGCGGTGTACTGGAGTAGTGTAGTGGTGGTGTACTGGGGTTGTGTAGTGGTGGTGTACTGGGGTAGTGTAGTGGTGATGTACTTACTGCTAAGTGAACAGGAACAGCAAATGTAAGGTGACTAACACCCAGGTACCTACTTACTGCTAAGTGAACAGTGACATCAGATTTCTTAAGGAAACAAGGATGACATGTAACAAGGAAGTACTAGTAACAAGGCAGAGCTAGTAAAAGTACTAGTAACAAGACAGTACTAGTAACAAGGCAGTACTAGTAACAAGGCAGAGCTAGTAAAAGTACTAGTAACAAGACAGTACTAGTAACAAGGCAGTACTAGTAACAAGGCAGTACTAGTAACAAGGCAGAGCTAGTAAAAGTACTAGTAACAAGACAGTACTAGTAACAAGGCAGTACTAGTAACAAGGCAGTACTAGTAACAAGATAGTACTAGTAACAAGCAATATAGTAACAAGAAGTACTAGTAACAAGGCAGTACTAGTAACAAGGCAGACTAGTAAAAGAGTACTAGTAACAAGTACTAGTAACAAGGCAGACTAGTAACAAGCACTAGTAACAAGACAGTACTAGTAACAAGGCAGTACTAGTAACAAGCAGTACTAGTAACAAGTAGACTAGTAACAAGGCAGTACTAGTAACAAGGCAGTTACTAGTAACAAGGCAGTACAATCACAAGGAACAGGTATAAATAACAATGGAAAATAACACATAGCAGTATATAGACCAGACAACGTTACAAGGCGTTTATGTTAACCAGACTGCTTGTACTCGTAAAGCAGAGCTAGTGCAGGGGCAGTACTATAATAAGTCACTTATTTTATAACAAGGCAGTACTAGTAACAAGGCAGTACTAGTAACAAGGTAGTACTAGTAACAGGCAGTACATAGTAACAAGGCAGTACTAGTAACAAGGCAGTACTAGTAACAAGGCAGTACTAGTAACAAGGCAGTACTAGTAACAAGGCAGTACAAGTAACAAGGCAGTACTAGTAACAAGGCAGTACAAGTAACAAGGCAGTACTAGTAACAAGGCAGTACTAGTAAAAGGCAGTACTAGTAAAAGGCAGTACGTAGTAACAAGGCAGTACTAGTAACAGGAGTACTAGTAACAAGGCAGTACTAGTAAAAAGGCAGTTCAAGTAACAAGACGGTACTGGTAACAAGGCAGTACTACTAACAAGGCATTACTAGTAACAAGGCATTACTAGTAACAAGGCAGACTAACAAGGCAGTACTAGTAACAAGCGTACTAGTAACAAGGCAGTACTAGTAACAAGGCAGACAAGTAACAGACGGTACTAGTAACAAGGCAGTACAACCAGACGTACTGTAACAAGGCAGTACTAGTAACAAGGCAGTACTAGTAACAAGGCAGTACTAGTAACAAGGCAGTACTAACAAGGCAGTACAAGTAACAAGACGGTACTAGTAACAAGGCAGTACTAGTAACAAGGCAGTACTAGTAACAAGGCAGTACTAGTAACAAGGCAGTACTAGTAACAAGGCAGTACTAGTAACAAGGCAGTACTAGTAACAAGACGGTACTAGTAACAAGGCAGTACAAGTCACAAGGTAGTACTAGTAACAAGGCAGTACTGGTAACAAGGCAGTACTAGTAACAAGGCAGTACTAGTAACAAGGCAGTACTAGTAACAAGGCAGTACTAGTACAAGCAGTACTAGTAACAAGGCAGTACTAGTAACAAGGCAGTACTAGTAACAAGGCAGTACTAGTAACAAGGCAGTACTAGTAACAAGGCAGTACTAGTAACAAGGCAGTACTAGTAACAAGGCAGTACTAGTAACAAGGCAGTACTAGTAACAAGGCAGTACTAGTAACAAGGCAGTACTAGTAACAAGGCAGTACTAGTAACAAGGCAGTACAAGTAACAAGGCAGTACTAGTAACAAGGCAGTACTAGTAACAAGCATACTAGTAACAAGGCAGTACTAGTAACAAGGCAGTACTAGTAACAAGGCAGTACTAGTAACAAGGCAGTACTAGTAACAAGGCAGTACTAGTAACAAGGCAGTACAAGTAACAAGGAATACTGGTAACAAGCACATATAGAACAAAGCAGTATAGTAACAAGTGACAGTACTAGTAACAAGGCAGTACTTAGTAACAAGGCGACTGTAACAAGACGAGTCACTAGGTATCACAAGTACTAGGCTATCAGTAACAAGGCAGTACTAGTAACAAGGCAGTACTAGTAACAAGGCAGTACTAGTAACAGGGCAGTACAAGTAACAAGACGGTACTGGTAACAAGGCAGTACTAGCAACAGTACTAGTAACAAGGCAGTACTAGTAACAAGGCAGTACTAGTAACAAGGCAGTACTAGTAACAAGACGGTACTGGTAACAAGGCAGTACTAGCAACAGTACTAGTAACAAGGCAGTACTAGTAACAAGGCAGTACTAGTAACAAG
>WNWK01005272.1:2500-42500 GCA_009830355.1 Cherax destructor | reverse complement strand
GAACCCTTAATAACCTTGTAAAACCTTGTGTAAGACAGAGACAGAGTTCTAACAACTGTAGCAAATTCTTAATTAGCTTTGGGGAAAGGTTTGACCAAATACATGGGCCAGTAAGACATCAAGGAACTCCTTGTATTGATGTTACTAGTCATCAGGAGCCTTTAATTAGTAAGCCACCCCTTGTTGCTGGTGAGGTGCTCTGGGTTTCTTCCCATTACCCCAACATGCTGAGTGACTCGTACGGGTTTAGTGCCCTCCTATGATTTGTATTGTCATCAACGGAAGCTTGCATCAACGGTGTAATCTCATCAACAGAAGTCAGCATTAACAGTGTCTCATCAACAGAAGTCAGCATTAACAGTGTCTCATCAACAGAAGTCAGCATTAACAGTGTCTCATCAACAAAGTCAGGATTAACAGTGTCTCATCAACAAAGTCAGCATTAACAGTGTCTCATCAACAGAAGTCAGCATTAACAGTGTCTCATCAACAGAAGTCAGCATTAACAGTGTCTCATCAACAGAAGTCAGCATTAACAGTGTTTCATCAACAGAAGTCAGCATTAACAGTGTCTCATCAACAAAGTCAGCATTAACAGTGTCTCATCAACAGAAGTCAGCATTAACAGTGTCTCATCAACAAAGTCAGGATTAACAGTGTCTCATCAACAGAAGTCAGCATTAACAGTGTCTCATCAACAGAAGTCAGCATTAACAGTGTCTCATCAACAGAAGTCAGCATTAACAGTGTCTCATCAACAGAAGTCAGCATTAACAGTGTTTCTTGCAATGTAGCAGCAATGAGTAGGAAGCCGCGGGGGCGTTGACCCCCGAAACGCTCTCCAGGTATACTCCAGGTATGGATAGTTGAGGGGAACGACTATCATGCAGCCCCCCCTGTGGTTGCTGTGCACGTGTTGCTACGTGTCATAATTGTACTTACCTGGACCTGTACCTAAATCACCTTAAAAGTCTCTCTGCTACACGAGTGTCGTTTTAAGGCTGCAACCTGACCTCACCACCAGACAAGAATACTTTAAAACTAATCAACCATCCTGTCAACCAACCAGTTAACCATCCTGTCAACCATCCTGTCAACCAACCAGTTAACCATCCTGTCAATCATCCTGTCAACCATCCTGTCAACCATCCTGTTAACCATCCTGTCATCCATCCTGTCAACCATCCTGTCAACCAACCAGTTAACCATCCTGTAATCCATCCTCTCAACCAACCAGTTAACCATCCTGTCATCCATCCTGTCAACCATCCTGTCAACCATCCAGTCAATCATCCTGTCAACCATCCTGTCAACCAACTAGTTAACCATCCAGTTAACCATCCTGTCAACCATCCTGTCAACCATCCTGTCAACCAACTAGTTAACCATCCAGTCAACCATCCTGTCAACCATCCTGTCAACCATCCTGTCAACCATCCAGTCAATCATCATGTCAACCATCCTGTCAACCATCATGTCAACCATCCTGTCAACCATCCTGTCAACCATCCTGTCAACCATCCTGTCAACCATCCTTTCAAACTTATTTTCTATGAAGAATAAACTCTAAAAAAAAGTTCAGATAGACAGAGTAGTTATCATGGACAGAAGCCATCAGTAAAAGCTGGTATTATGGACAGAAGCCAGCAGTAAAAGCTGGTATTATGGACAGAAGCCAGCAGTAAAAGCTGGTATTATGGACAGAAGCCAGCAGTAAAAGCTGGTATTATGGACAGAAGCCAGCAGTAAAAGCTGGTATCATGGACAGAAGCCAGCAGTAAAAGCTGGTATATGAACAGAAGCCAGCAGTAAAGCTGGTATTATGGACAGAAGCCAGCAGTAAAAGCTGGTATTATGGACAGAAGCCAGCAGTAAAAGCTGGTATTATGGACAGAAGCCAGCAGTAAAAGCTGGTATCATGGACAGAAGCCAGCAGTAAAAGCTGGTATCATGAACAGAAGCCAGCAGTAAAAGCTGGTATTATGGACAGAAGCCAGCAGTAAAAGCTGGTATTATGGACAGAAGCCAGCAGTAAAAGCTGGTATTATGGACAGAAGCCAGCAGTAAAAGCTGGTATTATGGACAGAAGCCAGCAGTAAAAGCTGGTATCATGAACAGAAGCCAGCAGTAAAAGCTGGTATTATGGACAGAAGCCAGCAGTAAAAGCTGGTATTATGGACAGAAGCCAGCAGTAAAAGCTGGTATTATGGACAGAAGCCAGCAGTAAAACTGTATTATGGACAGAAGCCAGCAGTAAAAGCTGGTATTATGGACAGAAGCCAGTAGTAAAAGCTGGTATCATGGACAGAAGCCAGCAGTAAAAGCTGGTATTATGGACAGAAGCCAGCAGTGAAAGCTGGTATTATGGACAGAAGCCAGTAGTAAAAGCTGGTATTATGGACAGAAGCCAGCAGTAAAAGCTGGTATTATGGACAGAAGCCAGCAGTAAAAGCTGGTATTATGGACAGAAGCCAGCAGTAAAAGCTGGTATTATGGACAGAAGCCAGCAGTAAAAGCTGGTATTATGAACAGAAGCCAGCAGTAAAAGCTGGTATTATGGACAGAAGCCAGCAGTGAAAGCTGGTATTATGGACAGAAGCCAGTAGTAAAAGCTGGTATTATGGACAGAAGCCAACAGTAAAAGCTGGTATCATGGACAGAAACCAGCAGTAAAAGCTGGTATCATGGACAGAGAAAAGCAGTAAAACCTGGTATCATGGACAGAAGCCAGAAGTGAAAGCTGGTATCATGGACAGAAGCCAGCAGTAAGGGCTGGTATCATGGACAGAAGCAAGCAGTAAAGGCTGGTATCATGGACAGAGAAAAGCAGTAAAACCTGGTATCATGGACAGAAGCCAGAAGTGAAAGCTGGTATCATGGACAGAAGCCAGCAGTAAGGGCTGGTATCATGGACAGAAGCCAGCAGTAAAGGCTGGTATCAGTGGACAGGTCAGCACTAAACAGTCACCCCCATGTTTATGTGTCACCTGGAGTGTTTTCTCTGCTGGATACAACATTTAAGTTCAAGCGAGTCTTCCCTCATTCTTTTGTTACTTAAAAACAAAATTCCAGAAGCTACATTCTTCTATTTTATATTTTACTCTTGTAGAAATAAATGTTTTATATACTTTGTAAACTGCATTCAAAAATTCTGTGTATAATTGAAAGAATTTTTAAAATTTTTGCATAAAAGAATTGTATTGTTCCTTTTGTTTTCGTAAGAAAATACAAATACTTCAATGCATCGTATATTGAGAAATCTTGATATGTTAAGCTTAATGGATTTTTAAGTGTCTGTGGAACTGGTTCTGGTGAACATCACACTGGGTGGGGACCCACAACACTGGGTGGGTCCTCATATCACTGGTGGGGGACCCACAACACTGGGTAGGTAGAGCAAAACGTCGTCTCAGAAAGCTTCTCCCACACCCAGTATCTCCTTGCAATGTTTAACCTCCCCTTCCCGGGGGTTCCTTGACAACCCCCCTCCCAAGACGCTATCAAAGGCGTCACCTTATAACAAGGAACACGCTAAGTCACACCTCAAGGAGCATGTTCCGTCTTAAGTGTCTCATCTTACCTTCCTCCTATCTAAATTTATGCTAAAAGCAAGTCTCTCTCTATGTAATCTAAGAGTATAACTGGCCTGAGAAGATATGCTGGTTTATCTCTGTCTCTCTTCATCTATCTCTGGAATCGAACTTAAATGGTATTAAAGGTCGCTTTTACAGCCCAGGATGCCACTTAGAGCAGTCGACTAACACCCAGGTACCTACTTGCTGCTGGATGAACAGCGACAGCAGGTGTAAGGTAACTAACACCCAGGTACCTGTTTACTACTAGGTGAACAGAGCAGCATGTGTAAGGTGACTAACGGCTAGATACCTACTTGCTGCTGGATGAACAGTTACAGCAGGTGTAAGGTAACTAACTCCCAGGTACCTGTTTACTACTAGGTGAACAGAGGCAGCAGGTGTGAAAAACTTACCCCTTACAGACTTTGCGACCACGGTATAATAGCGCACAAAATGCTCGAGAAAGGAATAACATGAAAAGTGGGTAGATGGATCTATAACTTCCTGACAAATAGAACACAAAGAGTAACAGTAAACAGAGTCAGTGAAAAGCTGTGTTCCACAAGGCACAGTACTCGCCCCCATCCTGTCCCTCATCCTCATATCTGACGTCGACAGAAATATAAGCCACAACACAAGTGTCCTCATTTGCTGATGATATTAGAATCTGCAAGACAGTGTCAGCCATCGAAAACACCGCAGGTCTCCAAACTGACATCAACCAAATCTTGAAATGGTCAGCAGAAAACAATATGAAGTTCAGTGAAGACAAATTTCAATTACTCAGATATGGAAAACTCGTGGAAATAAAAACTATATCTGAGTATTATAAAACAAATTCCAATCACACAATAGAGCGAAAAACTAATGTGAAGGACCTGGGAGTGATAATATCAGAGGATCTCACTTTCAAAGACCACAACAACAATGTATCTCCCACATTTGCTAGAAAAATGATACGATGGGTAGTGAGAACCTTCAAAACTAGGGATGCCAAGCCCATGATGATTCTCTTCAAATTACTTGTTCTCTCTAGGCTGGAACATTGCTGCACATTAACAGCCACTTTCAACGCAGGCGAAATTGCAGACCTGTAGAATGTACAGAGAACTTTCACAGCACGTGTAAGTTCATTAAAACACCTAGATTACTAAGAACGGTTCAAGACCCTTGACCTATACTCCCTGGAACGCAGACGAGAAAGATACATGATAATATACACCTGGAGAATCCTAGAGGGACTAGTCCCAAATCTGCACACGAAAATCACTTCCTATGAAAGCAAAAGACTTGGCAGGAGATGTAACATCCCCCCAGTTAAAAGCAGGGGCGCCACGAGTACACTAAGAGACAACATAATAAGTGTCATGGGCCCAAGACTGTTCAGCAGCCTCCCAGCATGCAGGGGGAATTACCAATAGACCCCTGGCTGTCTTCAAACCCTGTGGCTTTCTTCAAAATCCCTAGTTGTCTTCAAGACCCCTGGCTGTCTTCAAGACCCCTGGCTGTCTTCAAGACCCCTGGCTGTCTTCAAGAGGGTGCTGGACAGACACCTAAAGTCAGTACCTGACCAGTACGTTGGTTTACGTGTATCCAGCAGTAACAGCCTTGTTGATCAGTCCCTGATCCACCACGAGGCTTGGTCATTGACCGGACCACGGGGGCGTTGACCCCCAAAACACCCTCCAGGTATACGTCTCGCCCAACCAGGGTATCGAACCCACGTATCTCACCTTGTGAACCACAATACTCAAAAAAAAGAATACCTTCGTTATACGCTGTACATAACAAAGAACATAGAGTTCTAGCGCATAACTTTGACTTACGACGGCGCTAAGAACTGGTCGTAAGTACAGGAAGAAGATCACAGCAGTGAAAGCAATCACCGGGAATTATTTTTCCCTAAGGGTATCCAGGCATTTCCCTGATTTCCAGGGGGTGGTTACCCTGGTATATCAAGGGTAGGGGGGACAGTCGTTGATCCCCTCCCCGCCTTCCCTTCCCTCCTACCCCTAGTCCTTCACAGTTGACTGCCTAGTTAGCTAGCTAGTTTGGTTACTAGAGAATGCTGCCTAGAGTGGGGGAGGTCAGCTTAGGGTCAAACGACTGGGTTTTATTAGGGGGTCAACGATTTGCCTTGTGAAGAGCTTTATTTGCTACGTTTCGCTCCATGTAGAGCTTTTTCAAGTCATGATAAAGCTGTACATTGAACGAAACGTTGTCCCAGTACAAGACACACACACCTCTCAGTGTATATACACTATGAAGTGTTGTATGTATATATACTGAGCCATACACACCTCCAGTGTATATACACTGTTTCTCTGATGCGTGTGTGTATGTTTGTTAGTCATGTAGTGTGAGATGTTTACACATACAGGACTAACACACGAAACGTAGGTGAACGAAACGTTGCCACAATAAAATGTCACATTACTTGCATCGGTGTCCCGGACCGCCTTGAGTACTGAGTCTATCCTTGCAATGTTGCTAGTTCAAGTGGTAGTTCCTCTCCAGGGAACGCTTTGTTGAAGAAAGACTACTTGAATGAGTTATAGCATCTCTCGCTGATGCAAAAGCAATTGCAGAAAGCCGTTTCTGTTGCTAGTGTATTCACTAGAGTGCCAGTTGTTGTCCCTTGTGTTCCAGATAGTGATCTTTCCCAGTTGACAGTAATCCTTTGCAGAGTAAAGTGTCGTGTGTCGAGTAATTATTACCTGCAGTAAGAGATAGTGAGAGCCGTTCTCCTTTGCTCATACTTTGTGTTATTGAGCCAACTATTTCAGCCGGGGAGAGATCCATCCACTCCACCGAGCCTGTTCATTCCTTCAGTAGGAAAGTGATCATAAGTCGTGAGCTAAAGATAGAAATTAGAAAATCCACTTTAGAACTGAATTATTGACTGTGTGTTTTGTTATCAGATTTCCAGTATCTAGTAAGATTTTTGTGTGTTCAGGTTCTCTCCGAGTTCTGAGAATTAACAGTATAGATTTGAGTGCACCAGATCTGCCTTATCTGTTAATCACTACCTTCTTGTAACTATATTTCCTCAGAATTCGTAGATCACATGAACACAATTCGATCGATCGACATATATTAATTTGCTTTCTCTTTTATCATGATTTTCTAGAAATGAGCTCATTTAGTTATTTAATTCCTTTGTATCATGATATATCATATAGTAAAGTAGATTGTTCTGTCACGATAAGATCCATGTGAAGTATAAGATTCAACTGTTGTGTACTTTGATATTGTATAGAATCAGCTCAGAGTCATACGCCTGTTGTCTTTAGTTTGTATAGAGGTATGTCGAGACGACATACGTACCGTAGCCGAGCTGTCACTGTAAGCTCAGTGAGAGTTCATAGGGTATAACCGTTTCTGCTCACGTGACCAACCGATGCAACCGTTAGCCCAATGTCAAAGGTCACCCATGTCAAAGGTCAATACTTTGAACGCTATGAGCCCTGCTCGGGGCAGTGCCTCAGTTAGCACCCAGACTCAGTGCAGGACAGACACGCAGGCCTACGGCTCTGAGAATACCACCCTATCTATTCGATCTCAATATACCAAGTTACCATCCCAAACTCGTCTGTTCATTACCCAATCTACGAAAGAACCTCCACGCAACATAAGGACTCTACACATATCTACAGCTCTGTAAGGACTCTACACATATCTACAGCTCTGTAAGGACTCTACACATATCTACACCTCTGTAAGGACTTCTACACATTATTCTACACGCTCTGTAAGGACTCTACACATATCTACACCTCTGTAAGGACTCTACACATATCTACACCTCTGTAAGGACTCTACACATATCTACACCTCTGTAAGGACTCTACACATATCTACACCTCTGTAAGGACTCTACACATATCTACACCTCTGTAAGGACTCTACAAATATCTACAGCTCTGTAAGGACTCTACACATATCTACACCTCTGTAAGGACTCTACACATATCTACACTCATGTAAGGACTCTACATCACACATATCATTACACCTCTGTAAGGACTCTACACATATCTACACCTCTGTAAGGACTCTACACATATCTACACCTCTGTAAGGACTCTACACATATCTACACCTCTGTAAGGACTCTACACATATCTACACATCTGTAAGGACTCTATACATATCTACACCTCTGTAAGGACTCTACACATTTCTACAGCTCTGTAAGGACTCTAAATACATTTTTACAGCTCTGTAAGAACTCTAAATACATTTCTACAGCTCTGTAAGAACTCTTTATACATTTCTACAGCTCTGTAAGAACTCTAAATACATTTCTACAGCTCTGTAGAATCTCCTTAAAATACAATTCTACAGCTCTGTAAGAACTCTAAATACATTTCTACAGCTCTGTAGAGAACTCTAACATTTACACCTTGTAAGATTAATATCTACAGCTCTGTAAGAACTCTTAAACTACATTTCTACAGCTCTGTAAGAACTTAAATACATTTCTACAGCTCTGTGAGAACTCTAAATACATTTCTACAGCTCTGTAAGAACTCTAAATACATTTCTACAGCTCTGTAAGAACTCTTAATACATTTCTACAGCTCTGTGAGAACTCTAAATACATTTCTACAGCTCTGTGAGAACTCTAAATACATTTCTACAGCTCTGTGAGAACTCTAAATACATTTCTACAGCTCTGTGAGAACTCTACACACTTCTACAAGTGAAGAGGAACCCTGGAAGGTGTGAAGCAGGAAGCCTTGTCTTCAGTACTCGTAGTTACAGTTCTGGTCACTTAAACAGTAAGAACTTAACCTCGTACTCACCAGGGGTTAAGGACCTAGGAAGCAAGCTGCGTTAAGGGCGATCGCCGGACTAGTAATCATAGCAACACTCGCCCTTGTGTCATTCTCCTTGTATCTGATTCTTTCTTCTTAAGACGCCGGTGCACCCGAGTGGCAGCGCTGACTAACATGCTTCTGATGGGTCGTGTCACAACTGGCCACGATTAATTTATTCGTGCCCGTGGCGTCCAGATACCCAGGCCACGTATTTGGTAAACGGCGATACCGTGCCGTTAAGTTACTGTTTATGCTGTTGGGTGGGGGTGTATGTTGATACACTGTTGTTGATGAATGTTGAGTAGCTGGGTTGGTAGCGCACTCACCTCGGCCACTCATGTCCGTGGTTCGATCCCCGGTACGGGTGGAAATATTGTGGGTGTTTCTTTAAGACACCTGCTGGCACTGTTTACCTAGCAGTAAGTAGGTACCTGGGTGTTAGTTGACTGTTGTGGGTGGCATCCTGGGGAAGAGGACCTAAAGACCACAATAGAAATAAGCCACACTCCTGGGCTTTCCTGGGTTATTCTGGCTTACTAACCTTCCCAATTTAATAATCTGCTGTATTTCTACTACTACTACTACTACTACTACTACTACTAATGCTACAACTACTGCTACTACTACTACTACTACTACTACTACTACTACTACTACAACTACTACTACTACTAATGCTACAACTACTGCTACTACTACTACTACTACTACTACTACTACTACTACTACTACAACTGCTGCTACTACTACTACTGATGCTACAACTGCTACTACTACTACTACTACAACTGCTGCTACTACTACTACTGATGCTACAACTGCTACTACTACTGCTACAACTACGCTGCTACAACTACTGCTGCTACAACTACTGCTACAACTACTACTGCTACAACAACTACTGCTACAACTACTGCTGCTACAACTACTACTGCTACAACTACTACTGCTACAACTACTACTGCTACAACTACGCTGCTACAACTACTACTGCTACAACTACTACTGCTACAACTACTGCTGCTACAATTACTTCTGCTACTTCTACTACCACTACTACCAATATTCTTCTGTTAATAGTATAAACAATGTAGAGGTGCATCTTGGGTAATGTGCAGTGTGTCGTACCAGAACAGACAAGGAAAGCTGCAGAGCTTCATGTATATTCACAGCAGCCCTGGGCAAGGTGCTGGTGGTGGTTTATTAGTCAGGAAACAGGACAAGTCTTTCCTGACACGAGTCTTAGTGATTGTGGTAGTAGTGTTGTAGTTGACTGCGTTTAAAGTCTATCTACTACACCAGGGTCATTAAGGCTGGGTGGTTGGTTAATGGGGTTTAAAGTCTATCTACTACACCAGGGTCATTAAGGCTGCATATCACTTGTTCACCAACATTCAAGAATATTTTAATACTTATAATACTGATTAATATAAACTACCAGTGTATATACAATTAGATATACACTTCTCAGTGTATATACACTAAGACATACACTGTGTTGGTTTAAGTGGTTAGTGAACACTTGTTAAGAATACACAGTAAGACCATATTTACTGTGTTTACAAAGGTTCCCAGTGAGAGACAGACTGACTGACAGACAGAGGCTATACGTACAAAGGTGTAACCTATCCAGTGGTTTTTGTAACTTAGTTTTGTGGGTTATGCCCGAAATATTTTATTTTTGAGTATATTCCAGTGGGATATTTCTCTTTATTTTTATCATGAATATTAACATTATTATATGTATGGTAATGCTAATATTTTATTATATTATATTGTGTTTGTTAGGCGTTCTTAATATGTGATTTACATGTAGTGGGAGACCACTAGTTAGACTGCTGGTTACTAGTTCAGGTACTGGCCACGTCACCTACCTGACGTCAGTTTACCTAACATTGGCACTCGTCAGTAGGTTCACACACCCACTCCTGACAAGGAGTAGGTTCTTACACTCCCTCCTTAGTAGGTTAAGTTAATAACATCTCTTACTAGAGGAGACAGTTCAGTGCCTCTGCTTCTAGAGGTCACCATCGCTTACTCACTTTGAGAAGCCACTGGACTAGAGTTATAGTCTCTAGAGTCTACACACGCTGTCAGATCTGCTCAAATTTCCATCATAAAGTTCTCATCTGTTTAGAGACTTCTACTATTCTAGTCAACATTAATTGTCTCAAAAAATAGAGACGTTGTAACTTTATTGTTCATGTTTTTATTCTAAAGTCACATTTAGTGAAGACTGAAAGTCGTCTTAATTTATACGTTGTGTGTAAGATTTAAGTGTATACAAAATAACTAAGAAAAAGGTACACAAGAAATACCTTAAGTAAATAACGTGGTCTACTTTATATTAAAATTATATTTGATCAAAGTCTTTTCGATCTCCTCGTTTATTTAAATCATCCTCAGAATAGTTGTTGTTGTTGTTATTACTGCAGGATAAATTCTTCTCCCCTACACTAACATTGCCTCTCACATCAACAATATCTTAATACTTATATATTTGAAGATGTACACACAAACACACCAGTGAAAAGGCGGGGCCAAGAGCTATGAATCGACCCCTGCAACCACAACTAGGTGAGTACAACTAGGTGAGTATACATACACACAAGAAACATTATTACCACATACCTAAATGTTCACATACTGTGTAAGGTTATCATGTGAATGTGTAGTGTGTGCATGTATGTGTTTCTGTGTACTCACCTAATTGTGGTTGCAGGGGTCGAGACTCAGCTCCTGGCCCCGCCTCTTCGCTGTCCGCTACTGGGTCTCTGCTCTCCCTGCTACATGAGCTTTATCATGCCTTATCTTAAAAGTATGTATGGTTCCTGCCTCCACTATATCGTGTGTGTCTATGTATGTGTGTGTGTGTGTCTATGTATGTGTGTGTGTGTGTCTATGTATGTGTGTGTGTATCTATGTATGTGTGTGTGTGTGTACTCACCGATTTGTACTCACCTATTTGTGGTTGCAGGGGTCGAGTCATAGCTCCTGGCCCCGCCTCTTCACTGATCGCTACTAGGTCCTCTCTCTCCCTGCTCCATGACTTTTATCAAACCTCGTCTTAAAACTATGTATAGTTCCTGCCTCCACTACGTCACTTTCTAGGCTATTCCACTTCCTGACAATTCTATGACTGAAGAAATACTTCCTAACATCTCTTTGATTCATCTGAGTCTTCAACTTCCAATTGAGGCCCCTTGTTTCTGCGTCCCATCTCTGGAACATCCTGTCTCTGTCTACCTTGTCAATTCCACTCAGTATTTTGTATGTCGTTATCATGTCTCCCCTAACCCTCCTGTCGTCCAGTGTCGTGAGGACATTCCCCTTTGCTCTGGGACTAGTCTTGTTGCAAACCTTTGCACTTTCTCTAATTTCCTGACGTGCTAGACCAGGTGTGGATTCCAAACTGGTGCTGCATACTCCAGTATGGGCCTGACGTACTCGGTGTACAGAGTCTTGAACGATTCCTTATTGAGGTATCGGAACGCTATTCTCAGGTTTGCCAGGCGCCCATATTCTGCAGCAGTCATCTAGTTGATGTGTGCTTCCGGAGACGTGCTCGGTATTATACTCACCTCAAGATCTTTTTCCTTCGAGTGAGGGTTGCAGTCTTTGGCCACCTAGACTATACTCTGTCTGCGGTCTTCTTTGCCCTTCCCCGATCTTCATGACTTTACATTTGTCAGGGTTAAATTCAAGGAGCCAGTTGCTGGACCACGCTTGTAGCCTGTCCAGGTCTCTTTGTAGTCCTGCCTGATCCTCGACTGATTTAATTCTCCTCATTAACTTCACATGTATGCGAAAAAATAATGTCAAAGACCTGGGAGTGATCATGACAGAGGATCTCACCTTTAAGGACCATAACACTGTAGCAATCGCATCTGCCAGAAAAATTACAGGATGGATAATGAGAAACTTTAAAACCAGGGATGCCAAGCCCATGTTGACACTTTACAGATCGCTTGTTCTATCTAGGCTGGAATATTGCTGCACACTAACTGCACCTTTCAAGGCAGGTTAAATTGCTGACCTAAAATGTACAGAGAACCTTCACGGCACGCATAACTGTGATAAACCACCTCAATTACTGGGAACGCTTGAAGTTCCTAAACCTGTACTCCTGGAACGCAGGGGAGAGATACATTATTATATACACTTGGAAAATCCTAGAGGGATTAGTACCAAACTTGCACACAAAAATCACTCCCTACGAAAGCAAAAGACTCGGCAGGCGATGTAACATCCCCCAATGAAAAGCAGGGGTGCCACTAGCACGTTGAGAGACAACACAATAAGTGTCAGGGGCACAAGACTGTTTAACTGCCTCCCAGCATACATAAGGGGGATTACCAATATACCCCTGGCTGTCTTCAAGCAGGCACTGGACAGGCACCTAAAGTCGGTGCCTGACCAGCCAGGCTGTGGTTCGTATGTTGGACTGCGTGTGGCCATCAGTAACAGCCTGGTTGATCAGGCTCTGGTCCAACATGAGGCCTGGTCACAGACCGGGCCGCAGGGGCGTTGACCCCTGAAACTCTCTACAGGTAAACTCCAGGTAAACACATAATCTGCGAACAGGAACACTTCTGAGTCTATCCCTTCCATCATGTCATTCACATATACCAAAAATAACACTGGTCCTAGGACTAACCCCTGTGGAACCCCACTCGTCACAGGTGCCCACTCTGACACCTCGTCACGTACCATGACTCGTTGTTGCCTCCCTGTCAGATATTCTCTGATCCATTGCAGTGCCTTTCCTGTTAAGTGTGCCTGATCCTCTAGCTTTTGCATTAACCTCTTGTGAGGAACTGTGTCGAACGACTTCTTGCAATCCAAGAAAATACAATCTACTCCCTCTCCTCCTCTCTCTCTCTCTCTCGTGTGTGTGTGTGTGTGTGTGTGTGATAGACAGGCAGAGAGATTTTTAAATCACAAAAGCTTTTGTTTAAGTCAGTCACGATTGTTCTTTTACAAAAAGTCAAGTGAACACCACTTAAACAATGTTGAAACGCACTTAAAACTTCACACACACACACACACACACACACACACATGCACACACACATACACATACACATACACATACACATACACACATACACACACATACACACACATACATATGTGTATATATATATATATATATATATATATATATATATAATGTCGTGCCGAATAAGTAAAACTTGCTATTTTGGCTTAAATAGCAACGCTCTTCTTGCCGAATAAGACAAGCGAAAATTTGTGTATGCAATAATTTCGCAACAATCATTCTGAACCTAACGAAAAAAATATATTTCATTGTGTTTGTTTATTATTAATTATTGTAAACTTACCTATAATATATTTAGTTGGATTAGGCTAAATTAAATTGCGTTTGTTATAATAAGGTTAGGTAAGTTTTCTAAGGTTCTTTCATTAACATAAATGAAAAACATATATCTTTAAACGTATAAGAGAAAATTTTAGAATGGGTTCTTGCTAATTGACCAATTTTACCTATTCGGCACGACAGTAGGCCTTCTGCAGTGATCCTTCTCTCTTATGTTCTTATGGGGTTTAGTAATCCGCGTGAATGTACGCCTTCAAGAATGCCTGCGTCTTAATCCACACCTGCTCCTCCACCTGCTCCTCCACCTGCTCCTCCACCCACAACTGACCTTGGTCCATCAGTTGCTTTCAACCTGCAATTTGGAGCAATTTCAATCACTAGTTGCTGCTGTTTTTTTGAGATTTTAGATGAGATTATTTTGATAGCAGAAAGATGCCAGAGAGGTCAGTGTTGTGTGTGATTATCAGCTGTTATAGGAGCAGAGGTGTCCCGTAGCTGGGTTGGTAGCGCACTCGCCTCGCACACTCAGGTCTGTGGTTTGATCCATGGCACCGGTGGAAACATTGTGGGCGTGTCTTCTTAGGACACCTGCTGTCACTGTTCACCTAGCAATAAGTAGGTACCTGGGTGTTAGCAGACTGGTGTGGGTGGCATCCTGGTGGACAAAATTAACCTAAGTTGCCGGAAATGCTCTGCATAACCAGGAACTTTGTATATAGTATGTCACTGATGTCAGCTATGGTCTGTATAAGTTGTATCGTGTACTTGTAGAAATAAAGATTATTATTATTATTATTATTATTAAAGAAGTGAGTGTGGTGTTTCGGTGAGTGTAGAGGTTGAAGAAGGTTCTTAACCTGCACACATAAATCACTCCCTGCGAAAAGCAAAACACTGGGCATGGGATGCAATATACCTCCAGTGAAAAGCAGAGGCGCCACGAGTACACTTAAGAGACAACAAAGTAAGTGTCAGGGACCCAAGACTGTTCAACAGCCTTCCGCCAGCCATAAGGGGATTTACCAATAGACCCCTGGTTGTCTTCAAGACCCCTGGTTGTCTTCAAGACCCCTGGTTGTCTTCAAGACACCTGGTTGTCTTCAAGACCCCTGGATGTCTTCAAGACCCCTGGTTGTCTTCAAGACTCCTGGTTGTCTTCAAGACCCCTGGATGTCTTCAAGACCCCTGGTTGTCTTCAAGACCCCTGGTTGTCTTCAAGACCCCTGGTTGTCTTCAAGACCCTTGGTTGTCTTCAAAACCCCTGGTTGTCTTCAAGACCCCTGGATGTCTTCAAGACCCCTAGATGTCTTCAAGACTCCTGGTTGTCTTCAAGACCCCTGGATGTCTTCAAGACCCCTGGTTATCTTCAAGACCCCTGGTTGTCTTCAAAACCCCTGGTTGTCTTCAAGACCCCTGTTTGTCTTCAAGACTCCTGGATGTCTTCAAGACCCCTAGTTGTCTTGAAGACCCCTGGTTGTCTTCAAGACCCCTGGTTGTCTTCAAGACCCCTGTTTGTCTTCAAGACTCCTGGATGTCTTCAAGACCCCTAGTTGTCTTGAAGACCCCTGGTTGTCTTCAAGACCCCTGGTTGTCTTCAAAACCCCTAGTTGTCTTGAAGACCCCTGGTTGTCTTCAAGACCCCTGGTTGTCTTCAAGAGGGAACTGGACAGACACTTAAAGTCAGTACCTGACCAGCCGGGCTGTGGTTCCTACGTTGGTTTACGTGTTGCCAGCAGTAGCAGCCTGGTTGATCAGTTCCTGATCCACTGGGAGGCCTGGTGGTGGACCGGGCCGCGGGGGCGTTAACCCCCGGAATACCCTCCAGGTAGGCACACTGCGCGAAACATTGTCTCGAGGTTTTTCTTCAGAAACCTGTGTCTTTGTCTTGGTTCAAGTCCAGCTGTTGCAGTTACGTGAGTTAGTAAGAATTCTCTCTCTCTCGCTCTCTCACGCATTCTCTCTCACTCTCTCTCTCTCTCTCTCTCTCTCTCCCTCTCCTCTCTCTCTCTCTCTCTCTCTCTCTCTCTCTCTCTCTCTCTCTCTCTCTCTCTCTCTCTCTCTCTCTCTCGAAGGCATGATGGAATAGGTAAGGTATGATTATCCCTGAGGGGTATGATTGAGGAACAGGCTTGGTCATTAGTGGAGGAGGTGAATGAGCTCACAGCTCACCCAGGTAAGCTCACAGCTCACCTGAGTGAGCTGAGTCAGTGATCCTGACAGAGGGTAATGGCCTCACTACCTGAGTGATCTCACAGCTCACCTGAGTGAGCTGAGTCAGTGATCCTGACAGAGAGGGTAATGATCTCACTACCTGAGTGATCTTACAGCTCACCTGAGTGAGCTGAGTCAGTGATCCTGACGAGAGGGTAATGATATCACTACCTGAGTGATCTTACAGCTCACCTGAGTGAGCTGAGTCCAGTGATCCTGACAGAGAGGGTAATGATATCACTACCTGAGTGATCTTACAGCTCACCTGAGTGAGCTGAGTCAGTGATCCTGACAGAGGGGTAATGATCTCACTACCTGAGTGATCTTACAGCTCACCTGAGTGAGCTGAGTCAGTGATCCTGACAGAGAGGGTAATGATATCACTACCTGAGTGATCTTACAGCTCACCTGAGTGAGCTGAGTCAGTGATCCTGACAGAGAGGGTAATGATATCACTACCTGAGTGATCTTACAGCTCACCTGAGTGAGCTGAGTCAGTGATCCTGACAGAGGGTAATGATCTCACTACCTGAGTGATCTTACAGCTCACCTGAGTGAGCTGAGTCAGTGATCCTGACAGAGAGGGTAATGACCTCACTACCTGAGTGATCTCATAACTGACTCTGAGAGACAGTGTAATGCCCTCTCTGAATGATCTCGACGTCTCCTCCTCCTCTTCCTCCTCCTTCATCTATCTCCTCCTCTTCCTCCTCCTTCATCTATCTCCTCCTCTTCCTCCTCCTTCATCTATCTCCTCCTCCCTTTCACACTTCATTGCCTCTTCATTCTTACCCGTCTTGACATTATCTTTCTTCGTTGTATTACCCTCCCCTGGCCCAGGAATACCCACGGGGCCCTCCTGCCCCAGGGGCATCCCCAGGAGCCCTTGTGTCTCCCAGGGATACCCAAGGGGCCCTCCTGGCTCCTGCCCTACATGGAGTGGTGGCCCCTGTGGCAGAATCCTCAAGGGATTATGTTTGAATTTATGGGCGCGCCCCTGCCCCTTGCCCGGACCCCTGCCCTGACCCTGCCCCTGACCCTGTCTCTGGCCGGCATACCCTGCCAGTACCATGCCAGCCATACCCGGGGCACCAATAACTTGTAATCGTTCCATCTTGCCCTAAAACAACACTGTAAAACATGGGAGTTCTTAGAAGATAAGAAGAAGACGAAGAGGAGGAGGAAGAGGAGGAGAAGGAAGAAGAGGAGGAGGAGGAAGAAGAGGAGGAGAAGGAAGAAGAGGAGGAGGAGGAAGAAGAGGAGGAGAAGGAAGAAGAGGAGGAGGAGGAAGAAGAGGAGGAGGAGGAAGAAGAGAAGGAAGAAGAAGAAGAGGAGGAAGAAGAAGAGGAGAAGGAAGAAGAAGAAGAGGAGGAAAAAGACCTAAGCGATAATGTCTGCAATATGTTCTGGCTGAACTAAGAATATAACAGTCAAGGGCCCTCCTTATCCTCCCTCTATCCCTCCTTATCCTCCCTCTATCCCTTCTTATCCTCCCTCTATCCCTCCTTATCCTCCCTCTATCCCTCCTTATCCTCCCTCTATCCCTTCTTATCCTCCCTCTATCCCTCCTTATCCTCCTCTATCCCTCCTTATCCTCCCTTTATCCTTCCTTATCCTGCCTCTATCCCTTCTTGTCCTCCCTCTATCCCTCCTTATCCTCCCTTTATCCTTCCTTATCCTGCCTCTATCCCTCCTTATCCTCCCTCTATCCCTCTTTATCCTCCCTCTATCCCTCCTTATCCTCCCTTTATCCTTCCTTATCCTGCCTCACCAGCACCTGGTCAGTGATACCAATGACCAAGTGCTGTGCTGACCACTGCTAGTCACCACTACATATGGATACATTAGTCACCAGTCACTTCCTTGATGCATATCTCGAAGCGAACCTGTTCTGGTAGTGACCTCATGCAACAGGACACCTGTTGTTATGACCCCTCGTTGACAAATGCTCCCGTTAACGGAGGCCCATTGTGTCGTTATAACCAGTTTCTTAGCAAGGCAAGTCCACTTCCGCATACAACTTGAGACACACACCCTGGGTTTGCATCGCTAACGAACCCGGCTCACACAGTGAGGTCCAGGGGTCGAATCCGCGGTAGGGCTGGAAACATTAGGACATGTTTCCATAAGACACCTGCAGTTTATGTTCACCCATCAGTAAAATAGGTACCTGGGTGTTAGTGGACTGGTGTGGGTCGCATCCTGGGACAAAATTGACCTAATTTGCGGGAAATGTTCAGCATAACAAGTGGCTTTCTATATAGTAGTATGTCACTGATGTCATAAGAACATCAGAAAGAAGGAACACTGCAGCAGGCCTACTGGCCCATGCGAGGAAGGTCCAAAACTCCTACTGGCTTAAGCCAATGCCCTAACCTAGTCAGGTCAGGTCACATTCACTTAAGGAAGGAGCACGGCATCTGACCAAGTAGCACAAGCTAGTCAGGTCCAACTCACACCCACTCATGTATTTATCTAACCTATTTTTTAAAATTACACAACGTCTTAGCTTCTATGAGGGTACTCGGGAGTTTGTTCCACTCATCCACAACTCTATTACCAAACCAGTTCTTTCCTATATCCTTCCTGAATCTGAACTTTTCCAATTTAAAGCCATTGCTGCGAGTCCTGTCTTGGTCAGATATTTTTAGCACGCTATTTACATCCCCTTTATTTATTCCTGTTTTCCATTTATACACCTCAATCATATCCCCCCCTAATTCTACGTCTTTCTAGAGTGCAGATTCAGGGCCCTCAGTCTGTCCTCACGGAAGATTTCTGATACATACATACATATATATATATATATATATATATATATATATATATATATATATATATATATATATATATATATATATATATATATATATATATATATATGAGGTAGAATAGGAAAAAAGCAATTGTCCTAATACAAGAAAATTTTCCTATTTTAATCAAGACTTACACTGAGCGTGTCCAGGTCACTCACACACACACACACTCACACACACACACACACACACACACACACACACACACACACACACACACACACACACACACACACACTGGAGGGTTAGTAACCCAGGATAACCCAGGAATGCCAGGCCGTGTGGTTCACTTCCGTTTGTTGTCCTTAGGTCCTCTTCCCCAGAATGCCACCCACACCAGTCAACTAACACCCAGGTACCTACCTATTGGTAGGTGAACAGTGACAACAGGTGTAAGGTGACTAACACCCAGGAACGATAACCTGAACAACGCCTGCGTACAACACCGGAATTCCAACAATCATCTCATGAAATTCAGAGACGCCCGACTAGTAATCAAAGAAACTAATTTCCGTAGACGCAAGTGCCTTGAATCAGCACTTATCGCTGTTTCTAACACAATTAAACAAAGCAAAGGCAGCTTCACCATCTCTGAAGTCTTAGCAAGAATCCTCCTGAAAACAGTAAACCCTACCATCACATAGTCTCTCCTGCTAATTCAACACAAGCACATCGTAGATGTGGAACACTCCTACAGGCCTTCTCTATTCCAACCTCCAGCAGAAATATTTGTCTAACCTATTTTTATACTACCCATGTAATTGTTTTATCACCTTTTACTCATGTGCAAATTGATTGTTCTACCTTATTGTATTACTACTACTACTACGACTTATATCACTACTACTTCTACCACCACTAGTATTACACCTCACTTGGAGAGTATATTATACCCTCTGTGTCCATGTATCGCTTGTAACGGCTTGAAAAGCTCCTGGAGAGCGAAACGTTGCCACAATAAAATGTCACATTAGTTGCATTTGTGTCCTTTTACTTAACATATTGTTGGTAATTCTACACATATTAATACACACCACTGTATACCTGGCACAGTTCTACCAGTATACTACTACACCACTGTAATACACTACACACCACTGTAATACACTACACACCACTGTAATACACTACACACCCACTGTAATACACTACACACCCACTGTAATACACTACACACACTGTAATACACAGTGCACACACTGTAATACACTACACACACTGTAATACACTGCACACACTGTAATACACTACACACACTGTAATACACTACACACCACTGTAATACACTGCACACCCACTGTAATACACTACACACACTGTAATACACTACACACACTGTAATACACTGCACACACTGTAATACACTACACAACTGCACTGCACCATGTAATACACTACACACACTGTAATACACTACACACACTGTAATACACTACACACACTGTAATACACTCACACACTGTAATACACTACACACCACTGTAATACACTACACACACTGTAATACACTACACACACTGTAATACACTACACACACTGTAATACACTGACACACTGTAATACACTACACCACTGTAATACACTACACACACTGTAATACACTACACACACGTATCACTGACACTGTAATACACTACACACACTGTAATACACTGCACACACTGTAATACACTACACACACTGTAATACACTGCACACACTGTAATACACTACACACACTGTAATACACTACACACACTGTAATACACTACACACACTGTAATACACTGCACACACTGTATATACACACTGATACACTGCACACATGTAATACACTACACACACTGTAATACACTACACACACTGTAATACACTACACACACTGTAATACACTACACACACTGTAATACACTACACACACTGTAATACACTGCACACACTGTAATACACTACACACCACTGTAATACACTACACACCACTGTAATACACTGCACACCCACTGTAATAAAAAACTCACAACTGTAATACACTACACACACACTGTAATACACTGCACACACTGTAATACACTGCACACACACTGTAATACACTACACATCACTGTAATACACTACACACCCACTGTAATGCAAAACTCACAACTGTAATACACTACACACACACTGTAATACACTACACACACTGTAATACACTGCACACACACTGTAATACACTACACATCACTGTAATACACTACACACCACTGTAATGAAACTAAACTGTAATACACTACACACACACTGTAATACATACACACACACTGTAATACACTACACACACACTGTAATACACTACACATCACTGTAATACACTACACACCACTGTAATACACTACACACAACTGTAATACACTACACACACACTGTAATACACTACACACACACTGTAATACACTACACACACACTGTAATACACTACACACACTGTAATACACTACACATCACTGTAATACACTACACACACACTGTAATACACTACACACACACTGTAATACACTACACACCACTGTAATACACTACACACACACTGTAATACACTACACACACTGTAATACACTACACATCACTGTAATACACTACACACACTGTAATACACTACACACACTGTAATACACTACACACACACTGTAATACACTACACACACTGTAATACACTACACACACTGTAATACACTACACACACTGTAATTATGATACACACACTGTAATTTACACTACACACCCACTGTAATACACTACACACACTGTAACTGTAATACACTACACACGTACTGTAATACACTACACACACTGTAATACACTACACACACTGTAATACACTACACACCCACTGTAATTATTGGATACAGGAATTTCATAAGAGGCTGTTCATGGGATACATGACAACACATAGGTATGTGTATCAGTGTACATGTGTCTGTAACACCTTGGAGACGTAGGTGGTGCTAAGAAGGAATAACTGAGGTGACGTTTTGCCCTCTGTAGAGCTTTAGTGAGTCATTATGTAGCTCTACACTGAGCGAGACGTTGTCCCGATGCAAGACTGCTGTGGTCTGTGTCACCTTGCAAGACTGCTGTGGTCTGTGTCACCTTGCAAGACTGCTGTGGTCTGTGTCACCTTGCAACACTGCTGTGGTCTGTGTCACCTTGCAACACTGCTGTGGTCTGTGTCACCTTGCAACACTGCTGTGGTCTGTGTCACCTTGCAAGACTGCTGTGGTCTGTGTCACCTTGCAACACTGCTGTGGTCTGTGTCACCTTGCAACACTGTTGTGGTCTGTGTCACCTTGCAAGAGAGCTGTGGTCACCTTGCAAGAGAGCTGTGGTCACCATGCAAGAGAGCTGTGGTCACCATGCAAGAGAGCTGTGGTCACCTTGCAAGACAGCTGTGGTCACCTTGCAAGAGAGCTGTTGTCACCTTGCAAGAGAGCTGTGGTCACCTTGCAAGAGAGCTGTGGTCATCATGCAAGAGAGCTGTGGTCACCTTGCAAGAGAGCTGTGGTCACCTTGCAAGAGAGCTGTGGTCACCTTGCAAGAGGCTGTGGTGTCACCTTGCAAGACGCTGTGGTCACCTTGCAAGAGGCTGTGGTCATCGCAAGAGCTGTGGTCACCTGCAAGAGGCTGTCTGTCACCTTGCAGAGAGCTGTGGTCACCTTGCAAGAGAGCTGTGGTCACCTTGCAAGAGAGCTGTGGTCACCTTGCAAGACAGCTGTGGTCACCTTGCAAGACAGCTGTGGTCACCTTGCAAGACAGCTGTGGTCACCTTGCAAGACAGCTGTGGTCACCTTGCAAGACAGCTGTGGTCACCTTGCAAGAGAGCTGTGGTCACCTTGCAAGAGAGCTGTGGTCGACCTTGCAAGACAGCTGTGGTCTGTGCAGCCTTTTGCAAGACAGGCTGTGTCACCTTGCAAGAGCTGTGGTCTGTGTCACCTTGCAAGACGCTGGTCTGAGACCTGTGGTCACCTTGCAGACACTGCTGGGTTGTCACCTTGCAGGATTGCTGTGGCTGTGTCACCATGCAAGAGAGCTGTGGTCACCTTGCAAGAGAGCTGTGGTCACCTTGCAAGACAGCTGTGGTCACCTTGCAAGAGAGCTGTGGTCACCTTGCAAGACAGCTGTGGTCACCTTGCAAGACAGCTGTTGTCACCTTGCAAGACAGCTGTGGTCTTTGACTATTCAAAATGAGCAAGATTCCTTAACTTACATTTCAAGTGACAACATCCCAATTTTTTCTGAGTTTAAGAAAGAGAAAAGAGAGAAAGAAAGAGAGAAAGAAAGAGAGAAAGGACTGGAACTTACTGTTGTCGTGAGCTGGTCCAGAGGTAGAGTGGCTCTGGTCACCTTTCTTCTCAGGTAAATACTGTGTGCTATCCTCCCTCCCTGCTCCTCCTCCTCCTCCTCCTTTCTTTCCAGCCACCCTCCACCACCACTCCATCCATCATCCTCCTACCAATCTAGTCGTCACCTCCTCCACCCTCTCCACTCCTCCCTCATTCTCCAGTCCCTCCTCCTCCATCCACTCTTCTTCAAGTCCTACTCTTCCTCACTACTCTCCTCTAAGTCTCATTTCACCTTCACCTCCAGTCACTCCTCATTTACCACTCCATTTTCAATCAAACTCTTGTTTCAGACTCACTCATCTAATACACAGTTTCAACTACTTAGTACATCAAATAATACAGTGCAAACTCACTCCATACTTTAAGATCTAGTGATTTGATCCACTCAGACACCAAGAATTGTTTCAAACAAGTACAGAACGTGTCCATTACTACAAACAGTTGAATGAAACAAGTACAGTACAAGTCCAGAACTCCAAACAGTGCAATGAAACAAGTACAGGACGTGTCCATAACTTTAAACAGGAGAATGAAACAAGTACAGAACGTGTCCATAAGTCGAAACAGTGGAACCGGTGGCCTGGTGGCTTGAGCTCTCGCTTCACACACGGAGGGCCCGGGTTCGATTCCCGGCGGGTGGAAACATTTCGACGTGTTTCCTTACACCTGTTGTCATGTTCACCTAGCAGCAAATACGTACCTGGGTTGTTAGTCGACTGGTGTGGGTGGCATCCTGGGGGACAAGATTAAGGACCACAATGGAAATAAGACAGACAGTCCTCGATGACGCACTGACTTTCTTGGGTTATCCTGGGTGGCTAACCCTCCGGGGTTAAAAATCCGAAGAAATCTTATCTTATCTTATCTTATCTTAGTGGTGGTCACAACAGTGGTGTGTGTCCTACTTGTACCACAGTCTACGGAAGTGGAAACTACAGTGGTAAATAGCAGTGGAACCATTGGAAAACAGCTCTGGATGACACTGGGATGACGTCAGTAAAGATAGTAGTTCTACTACATTACTAGAGATAGTTGTGGCCCTCGTCTACCATCTACTTCCGTCTCGTCTACCATCTACTTCCGTCTCGTCTACCATCTACTTCCGTCTCGTCTACCATCTACTTCCGTCTCGTCTACCATCTACTTCCGTCTCGTCTACAATCTACTTCCGTCTCATCTACCATCTACTTTCGTCTCGTCTACCATCTACTTTCGTCTCGTCTACCATCTACTTCCATCTCGTCTACCATCTACTTCCGTCTCGTCTACCATCTACTTCCGTCTCGTCTACCATCTACTTCCGTCTCGTCTACCATCTACTTCCGTCTCGTCTACCATCTACTTCCGTCTCGTCTACCATCTACTTCCGTCTCGTCTACCATCTACTTCCGTCTCGTCTACCATCTACTTCCGTCTCGTCTACCATCTACTTCCGTCTCGTCTACCATCTGCTTCCGTCTCGTCTACCATCTACTTCCGTCTCGTCTACCATCTACTCTCGTCTCGTCTGTCACCATCTACTTCCGTCTCGTCTACCATCTACTTCCATCTCTGCTGTAAATTCCATGATATTGTCTCTGGTTCATGTCAGTATTTGCGGGAGGGTCGGGAGAGAGCCTTCTGCTTTACCTAGATGATGCATAAAAGTTCTTTATTTAGGTAGATGTAGATAGTTCTTCTCGGCAGATAGTCTCAGTGTGGACTATCAAGTCCTCTGGCCTTGGATTAGTCCCCAGGTACTACAATGCACAGGTTTGCCTATCTTCTTCGTCTCCTCTATGAGTGACCTCGTTTATTATGTCCCTCAATCATCTGTTACTCCTGTCTCACCCTTCCCTTACCCCTCCCCTCTCCTTCCCCTCCAGTATCCCCCTCCCTCTCCCTCAGAGGAGTCAACCCCCACCCACAGTGTGGGGGGACCCACAGTAACCAGCCTTGCTAATACTGCATTACTGCACACCCCTTGTGTAGACACTACCACCACCACTACCATCACTACCATCACCACCACTACCTTCACTACCATCACCACCATCACCACCACTACCATCACCACCACTACAATCACCAGCACTACCATCACCACCACTACCTTCACTACCATCACCACCACTACCTTCACTACCATCACCACCACTACCTTCACTACCATCATCACCACTACCTTCACTACCATCATCACCACTACCACCACCACCATCACCACTACCTTCACCACCATCACCACCACTACCATCACCACCACTACCATCACCACCACTACCTTCACTACCATCACCACCACTACCACCACTATTGCGCCCCCAGAAATGGGCCCCAATGTATATACCTATGTATGATATATTTAATGTATATTTTCCATTTTCTATAATTTTATATTGCTGATATTCTCGATAATAGCTAAATCGTTAATATCGTGCTTTATACTATTATTGGACTATTATTTTACATTATTTGACTTAGCTATGTTCATTAGGTAGGATGTAATATTATAAATTATGACACTAGGCTTGTTGCTGGGAGGAGTCACTGTGATTCCACCTGAGGTGGATGGCTGCTGCTCCTTCCTCGAGAGCACTACGCAGCTGGACATCGTTGAGACAACACCTCGCTCCTGTCCCTGCTTGTTTTCTCGCCATTTAGACTCTGTGTGGTAGAGTATGTGTTCGGTGGTGAGACGAAACATACTTCTCAGGACTCTGTGTAACTCTGTTCACAGAGGATAGACTAGACAGTGATTTTCGATGTTTTTCTGGGTTGTGTGTCACATTGACACTGAGATAACTCAGGTCTCTAGCTACAGCTCTTGACCTAATTCGATAAGGCATCTGTGCACCGTCACAGTTTGGGATTGTTTATGCTGAACTTAGCTTCAGTAGAAAGGGAGTTTTGTGACTGTTTTGGAGGATCTATTGATGATCCCCAGTTAGGGTCGATTTTCTATCTCCTGGTTCCTGACGCTGTGTTGCTGTTGCTTATTATATTGCTGTTCTGCGAATTGGCCATTTTACTGGTCAATCAAGCTGTTCTGATTGTCAGTTTGTTAGAGAAGCTAGCTTATGAGAAGTTCAGTTGGACACTTGTTGAGTCGAGTCTTAGTTACCTGGAGCTCACTCATACACACTTATATTCTTATTTGTATATATCTGTATTATTGTAAGTACTGTCATTGTACCTGATGGTACTTCAGAGTCATTTGGATATATGTGCCCTCAGCACAGCCTTATGTTATATGAGAGCAGTGTAGGAACTAACCTCCTAATTAATCTCCTGATGCATTACTTAATGAACATCCTGATCATATGTACATTTATTTACTTTGAAACCCTAGACACTAACTTTGTTAATAAACATATTAAATTTTATGCTTTGGTTAGTACCCTACCAGTTGTAATCCTCCTGGAGCTTATTGAATATATCGGATAACTGGACCAGGATACTGACTTTGTTGCAAAAGCCCAGTAACAGGCTGGATGCTAGAAGGGCTATCCTTTCTAGTGTTCACTGGAGATGTCTATTACTAATAGATATCGTGTCATTTTGTAACAACCACCACTACTATCACTACTACCACCACCACCACAATTACTCCACCACCACAATTACTACCACCACCACAATTACTACCACCACCACCACTAATACCACCACAATTACTACCACCACCACCACTACTACCAACACTTCTACTACTACTACCACCACTACCACTACTACTATTACTACTACCACCACTTCTACTGCTACTACCACCACCACCACTACTACCACCACTACTACCACCACTTCTACCACCACTACTACCATCACCACTACCATTACTACCACCACTACTATAACCACTACTACCATCACTACCACCACCACCACTACTACCATCACTACCACCACCACCACCATTACTACCATCACCTCCACCACTACTACTACTACCACAACCACTACCATTACTACTACCACCACTCCCACTACCACCACTACTACCACCTCCACCACTACTACCACCACCACCACTACTACCACCAACACCACTACTACCACTACCACTACAACCACCACTACAACCACCACTACCACCACTACTACGACCACCACTACCACCACCACAACCACTATCACCACAACCACCACTGCAACCACCATCACCACCACCACCTGGGTTCGAACCACGGACACTCAATATGTCAGGTGAGTGCGCTACCAACCCAGCAACGAGATACAGATAAATACACCAACTTTCTTTTATGTAGAATAACTGACTGTTGAAACACTGGCGTCAAAGGAGACTTGTCTCCACCTATCACAGCAGTGCTGTCACCCTTACTGCTTTACCGCTTAGTTATGATAATAATAACATGGTCTGCATTTGGAATGTTTTTATTTTTTATTTTTATTCATAGTTGGGATCTTACATATTCTTGGGCTGCTGATTGTAAATATCTAAACCATTTTGCTCTATGACGTAATGATTTTGAATAAAATACTAATTAACAATAATTATACTTTATTAAAATTAGGCAAGTAATCATGGAAAAGCACATTGTGTTAGTTTTAACAACATATGAATTACAAATTAACATGAATCAAATCAAATGATTTTATTAAAAAAATATGCTTCTAATGGTTAGCCTACACATTGAATCAAAGGAAGGAGGACCACTTTGATGTTCACTTGTGCTGTTCATCGAGACCATTACGTTTCAATGACCAGTAGTAATCCGCCATCATGCTGACATTCCACTTGCCCTGGTATCGAGTTTCCATGGTGCAAATATCCTGATAGAACCGCTCTCCTTGTTCCTCACTGTAGTCCTCACAATTGTTGGGAAAATAGTCAAGATGTGAGTTCAAAAGTGTATCTTCACACTCATTCTAGACCAAGTTGTTGGAAACTTGAAATCAGGTCTTGGATCATTTTTCTAATCAGTCATCATCCGGGGAGCGCCTGTTTCCCTGGAAGTTGTGGACAATCTGACTGAATGAAACCAGACATTCACCTGCCCTGATGCTTCATCAAATGCTTGTCCTTCATCAATTCCATCGGGCCAGACAAGTTCCTGCTTGCTGCCTTCACTTACAACTTTGACTCAAGGCACTTGAAAGCAGTTCCAGTCTTGTTCAAGGCCTTCACAAAATTTTTCATAAGCCCTAATTTGATGTGGAGTGGTGGCAGCAGAATTTTCTTGGGGTCAACTAGTGGCACAGTTTTCACGTTGTGATTTCCGGGTAAGAAGCTGGTTCTTGGTGGCCAGTCTTTTTGTTCATAGTGCTGGCTGTCTGCCCTACTATCCCAAAGACACAGAAAACAGGGATACTTGGTGTATCCGCCTTGAAGACCTAGTAGGAGAGCAATAACTTTTAAATCACCACAAATGAGAAAATTGTGATTCTGGTACTTGATTGCAGATATTAGTGTCATCATATTTGCGTGAGAGAGGTGGACTATTATAATAGTCCACCTCTCTATTTTGCAATATTTTCAACTTTTTGTGAATTTTTCATTATTTTTGGGGGGGAGGGAGGTCCGAATTTTCATTTTTTCATTCGGGAAAAAATTTGATAATGACGGAAATTGTCACCTGTTTTTTTCAGGGATTTCCAAACATATATTTTACGAAATTCCAAATTCTATAGTAACTTTAAGATATAGGAGGTCAAGACATCTTATTTAGGTCATAATGAAATCGAAGACTCGTGACACGAAATTTAAGATATACGAGGTCAAGACGTGTTATTTATAAGGTCACAGGTGAAAACAAAGACTGGTAAATGACACAAAAGTTGAAGTGAGAGAGACGTGAGGTCCCTGACATGAAGACTGGTACCTAGAGAAAGCCAGGTGGTAGGGGGTATGATCCAGCACCAGCATGTAATGATCACTAGAGTGAAAGTTACTTGCTTTCTTGGTCACCTGTGTCGCGAGAACCTACTCTATCATCACCTGTGTCGTGAGAACCTACTCTATCATCACCTGTGTCGTGAGAACCTACTCTATCATCACCTGTGTCGTGAGAACCTACTCTATCATCACCTGTGTCGTGAGAACCTACCTATCTATCATCACCTGTGTCGTGAGAACCTACTCCACCATCACCTGTGTCGTGAGAACCTACTCCACCATCACCTGGGGATGATAGGTGCTTGATGATAGGTGTTAGGTGCGTGTTGTAGGTGGCATCCTGGGCAGGACAAGTCTTCTAACACCTGTTGTCCATGCTCACCTAGAGGTAAATAGGTGCCTGGGTGATAGGTGACTATTTTGAACACTATATTGACCACTCTTACTTTACCTTAGACAGAGCTGGACTGACGTCACCTGACATCATTCTAACTTGTAAATATATGAGATTTCTTTATTATTATTATTATTATTATTATTATTATTATTATTATTATTATTATTATTATTATTATTATTATTATTATTATTATTATTATTATTATTATTATTATTAATTAATTATTATTATTTATGCAACCCCTGGGGAATAAGAGGTAATCAGACTTTGATGTAGGAAGGGGAGAGTTGCTCCAGTTCCTTGGATCGAGAGCCTTTCACCATTATCAATAGGCACACACACACACAACCCCTACCACCCCCTTCACTTCTGGAAAGGAAGCTGAAGATATGGTATACCTACACAGATGGAATAACAAATAAGAGTGAAGAATGACAGGAAAGAGTCACTGAGGCATTCTCAGACATCATAGCACTCACAGAGACAAGGCTCACGAGGGTGATAACAGATGCAGTCTTCCCATCTGGATATCAGATCCTGAGGAAAGACAAGGGGAACAGAGGGAAAAGAGGAGTTACACTGCTGATCAAATTGGAGTTTTGAGATGGGAAGACTAGTCAGAGGTGTAGCAGATGACTACATAGTAGGAACACTTTTAACCGAGGGTCCAAAAGTGATGTTAGCAGTGATGTACAACCCACCATCAAACAGCAGGTGACCAAGAAAGGAATATGATGAGTGTAACAGAACGATGGTGAAGACAATAGCTGAGGTGGCCAGAAGGGTCCACATAAGCAGGGCAAAGTTACTCATCATGGGGGATTTCAACTGCAAGAAGAATCTGGAGCCACAGAACAGAGAGGGATGGGTAGACTGCATCTTCTTGGACTGTAAAGAGGCTTTCGAAACAGTACCACACAAGAGACTGGTTGAAAAGCTAGAGGAGAAGGCAGGGAAAGTACTGCAATGGATCATGGAATACCTGACGGAAGAAACAACATGTGTTGGTACGTGACGAGGTGTCAGAGTGGGTGCATGTGTTGAGTAGGGTTCCACAAGGGTCAGTCCTAGGTCCGGTGCTGTTTCTTGTATATGTGAATGAGAGAATGACATGACAGATGAAATAGATTCAGAGGTGTCCCTGTTTGCAGGCAATGTGAAGCTAATGAGAAGAATATAAGTGGGCGAGGCTCAGGTAAGCCTACAAGGAGATCTGGACGGACTGCAAGCCTGGTCCGATAAATTACTCCTGGAGTTTAACCCCAGCAAGTGCAAGAACAAAGAAGACCGCAGACAGAGTACAGTCCAGGGGGCCAAAGGCTGCAAACCTCACTCAAGGAAAAGGATCGTGGGATGACCATCCTGCCGAGCACATCTCCTGAGGCGCACATCAACCAAATAACTGCTGCAGCATATGGCGCTGGCAAACCTAAGAATAGCGTTTCACATCAGTAAGGATCGTTCACTCTGCACCTGGTATCAGATACGGGTAGCCAAGAGCCACACGTCAGCGTCAAGAAATAGAGAAAGTGCAAAGGACTGCAACAAGACTAGTCCCAGAGCTAAGGGGTATGTCGTACGAGGAGAGGTTAAGGGAAATCAACCTGACAACACTAGAGAACAGGAGAGATAGAGTCGACATGATAACGACATATAAAATACTGAGAGGAATTGACAAGGTGGATAGGGACAGAATGTTCCAGAGATGTGACACAGCAACAAGGGGTCACAACTGGAAGTTGAAGACTCAGATGAGTCACAGGGATGTTAGGAAGTATTTCTTCAGTCACAGAGTTGTCAGGAAGTGGAACAATCTGGAGAGTGATGTAGTGGAAGCAGGATCCATGCATAGCTTTAAGAAGAGGTACGATAAAGCTGATGGAGCAGAATTGACCTAGCAGCGACCAGTGAAGAGGCGGGGCCAGAAGCTATGAATCGACCCCTGCAACCACAACTAGGTGAGTACACACACACATGAACGAACAAATTTTATTATCAAATTAAATGACTTTACCTCCAATTTATGAAGGAAATACAGCGAATTGGGAGCAGGAAATTACCTCCCTCCCTCCCTCCCTCCCTCCTCTCCTCCATCCTTCCCTCTACTCCCGCCCTCCAGTCTTCCTTCCCTCCCTCCATCCCTCATCACATTCACACCTACAAAATGTACAACACTTCAGTTTTGCTCCATTTCTCTTTCTAAAGTATGTGTGTGTGTGTGTGTGTGTGTGTGTGTGTGTGTGTGTGTGTGTGTGTGTGTGTGTGTGTACTCGTATGTGATTGCAGTGTGCGCGCGCACGCACACGGTCTGTTCCTGTCTACCCTATCATTTCCTCGTAATTTAGAGATGTTGTATGTTGTTATCATGTCTCCCCCGGTTCCTTTTTCTAAAGTCATTGAACGTCAGTTCCTTAATCCTCTCTTAATATCTCTGGGACTATTCTAGTTGCATATCTTTATACTTTCTCTAGTTTCTTAACATTATCAGGTGAGGGCTCCACACTGGTGCTGTGTACTCCAGGATTGACCTGACATGTGGTGTATGAAGAGTCTGGAATCCTGGAAGTTACTGGCAAATTTGCTATTGGAAGCAGAGGTTATGTGCTTGATGTGAACCTCCGGTGATATGTTTGGCGTTATGCTTACCCCTTGGTCTTAAGTAAGGTTTGCTGTCGGTGTCCCCTGAACTTGTATTCAACTTCTACCTGGAGTATACCGGGAGGGTGTTCAGGGGGTCATCGCCCCCGCGGCCCAGTCCATGACCAGGCCTCGTGGTGGATCAGGAACTGATCAACCAGGCTGTTACTGTTGGCCGCACGTAAACCAACGTAGAACCACAGCCCGGCTGGTCAGGTACTAACTTTATGTGTCTATCCAGCTCCCTCTTGAAGACAGCCAGGGTCTTGAAGACAACCAGGGGTCTTGAAGACAGCCGGGGGTCTTGAACGCAACAAGGGGTCTTGAAGACAACCAGGGTTCTTGAAGATAACCAAGGGTCTTGAAGACAGCCAGGGGTCTTGAAGACAACCAGGGGTCTTGAAGACAGCCAGGGGTCTTGAAGACAGCCAAGGGTCTTGAAGACAACCAGCGTCTTGAAGACAGCCAGGGTTCTTGAAGACAGCCAGGGTTCTTGAAGACAGCCAAAGGTCTTGAAGACAACCAGGGGTCTTGAAGACAACCAGGGTTCTTAAAGACAGCGAGGGGTCTTGAAGACAACCAGGGGTCTTAAAGACAGCCAAAGGTCTTGAAGACAGCCAGGGGTCTTGAAGACAGCCAGTGTTCTTAAAGACATCCAAAGGTCTTGAAGACAGCCAGGGGTCTTGAAGACAACCAGGGGTCTTAAAGACAGCCAGGGGTCTTGAAGACAACCAGGGGTCTTGAAGACAACCAGGGGTCTTGAAGACAGCCAGGGTCCTTGAAGACAGCCAAAGGTCTTGAAGACAACCAGGGGTCTTGAAGACAACCAGGGGTCTTGAAGACAACCAGGGTTCTTAAAGACAGCCAGGGGTCTTGAAGACAACCAGGGGTCTTAAAGACAGCCAACGGTCTTGAAGACAGCCAGGGGTCTTGAAGACAGCCAGGGTTCTTAAATACAGCCAAAGGTCTTGAAGACAGCCAGGGGTCTTGAAGACAGCCAGGGTTCTTAAATACAGCCAAAGGTCTTGAAGACACCAGGGTCTTAAGACAACAGGGTCTTAAAGACAGCAGGGGTCTTGAAGACAACCAGGGGTCTTAAAGACAGCCAAAGGTCTTGAAGACAGCCAGGGGTCTTGAAGACAGCCAGGGTTCTTAAAGACAGCCAAAGGTCTTGAAGACAACTAGGGGTCTTAAAGACAACCAAAGGTCTTGAAGACAACCAGGGGTCTTGAAGACAACCAGGGGTCTTGAAGACAACCAGGGTTCTTAAAGACAGCCAGGGGTCTTGAAGACAACCAGGGGTCTTAAAGACAGCCAACGGTCTTGAAGACAGCCAGGGGTCTTGAAGACAGCCAGGGTTCTTAAATACAGCCAAAGGTCTTGAAGACAGCCAGGGGTCTTGAAGACAGCCAGGGTTCTTAAATACAGCCAAAGGTCTTGAAGACAGCCAG
This sequence comes from Cherax destructor, assembly GCA_009830355.1. Taxonomy (NCBI): domain Eukaryota; kingdom Metazoa; phylum Arthropoda; class Malacostraca; order Decapoda; family Parastacidae; genus Cherax; species Cherax destructor. The sequence goes on along the minus strand of WNWK01005272.1, from coordinate 9,049 downwards.
GGGTCTTGAAGACAACCAGGGGTCTTAAAGACAGCAAGGGGTCTTGAAGACAACAAGGGGTCTTAAAGACAGCCAAAGGTCTTGAAGACAGCCAGGGGTCTTGAAGACAGCCAGGGTTCTTAAAGACAGCCAAAGGTCTTGAAGACAACTAGGGGTCTTAAAGACAACCAAAGGTCTTGAAGACAACCAGGGGTCTTGAAGACATCTAGGGATTTATTGGTAATCCCCCTTATGTATGCTGGGAGGCTGTTGAACAGTCTTGGGCCCCTGACACTTATTGTGTTTTCCCTGGGTGTATTCATGGAGCTCCTGTAACTTCCCCACTCTTTATCTGTCTGTCTCTTCTTCCCTCCTCTTTGAATCCTCTTCCTGTCATATACTATCTTTTCTCTATGCATTCCACACTCTCAGTTGTATAATATCTCTCTGTCTCCCTCTCTCTCTCTGTCTCTCTCTCTCTGTCTCTGTCTCTCTGTCTCTGTCTCTCTGTCTGTCTCTGTCTCTGTCTCTCTGTCTCTGTCTCTCTGTCTCTCTCTCTCTCTCTCTCTCTCTCTCTCTCTCTCTTCTCTCTCTCTCTCTCTCTCTCTCTCTCTCTTCTCTCTCTCTCTCTCTCTCTCTCTTCTCTCTCTCTCTACTAGATTTTCCTAACTCTGCTCTTCTCATGTTATTTCTGTAAATAAAGTGAAGACTTTCTCTATGATGTTATGATGTATGTTACTATTATTGTTATTACCACCATTACTACCACCATCACTACCACTATCACCACCATTACTACCACCATCACCACCATTACTACCACCATCACCATCATTACTACCACCATCACCACCATTACTATCACCATCACCACCATTACTACCACCATCACCATCATCACTACCACTATCACCACTATTACTACCACCATCACCACCATTACTACCACCATCACCACCATTACTACCACCATCACCACCACCATCACCATCATCACTACCACTATCACCACCATTACTACCACCATCACCACCATTACTACCACCATCACCATCATTATACCACATCACCACCACCATCACCACCATTACTACCACCATCATCATCATTACTACCACCATCACCACCATTACTACCACCACTACTACCTACCACCATCACAACCACAACACTACTACTACTACTAGCACTACTACCACTGCTGCTACTATTATTATTACTACTACTACTGTTACTACTTCTACCACTAGTACAACTACTACTACAACTACTACCACTATTACAACTACTGCTACTACTACTACTACAACTACTACCACTACTACAACTGCTACTACTACTACTACTGCAACTACTACTACTGCACAACTACAACTACTACTACTACCACAACTACAACACTCACCTATGTCATCAGGTGAAGCTCACCTGACTCTTGATGCTGACAAAGAGTTCTTGATCCAAAGTAAGAGAGCTAATCTTTCTCTTGTTAGACCCTCAGTGTGTTCGAGTGCTTTCTAGAGAATACTTTCTCAGCCTTAAGAGTCTCAGCTCCCAGCTGAGACTCTCTGAGATACTGGAAGTAAGAACGTAAGAGAGGATGAACACTGCAGTAGGCCTACTGGCCCATACTAGGCAGGTCTTTCACAAGCCCAAACCCACTAAAAAATATTCACCCAACTATTATCAATATTACCCAAGGAATAAGGTTAACCCTAGTAACTCACGTATAAGTCCCACTTAACTCCACCCCCTCTCTCATGTATTTATCTAACTTAAATTTGAACTACCCAAGGTTTTAGCTTCAATTACCCTACTAGGCAGACTGTTCGACTCATCCACTACTCTATTTCCAAACTAATACTTTCCTATAACCTTTCTAAATCTAAACTTATCCGATTTGAACCCATCATTACAAGTTCTTGCTTGGGGGATATCCTCAGGACCTTATTTATATCTCCTTTATTAATACCCTTCTTCCACCTCAATCATCTTTCCTTCATTCCTCGTCTTACAAGACAATGTAATTTAAGGGACTTCAAGGTTTCTTCACAAAGAAGATTTCTTATGCATTAATTCTGTCATTCCTCTCTGAATGTTTTGTAACGAATTTATATCCACCGTGTAATATGTTGAACCTTTTCCCAAAATTTGCCAAGAACCTGCTTCAGTACGACGTTACGGCCTCCCCATGAATATGCTTGAGCTGACATGGGCCTCATTCACCCCCATTATTGACTTGACATGACCCTCATGCATACCCATCATCAACGACCTCTCAGTAAACAAAATAATAATAATCGTAATTGCCATTCTCTGATCGTCTCCTTATTATTCTGTCAGAGCCTTCAGGCAAGGGTATGTTTGCTCTCTCTTGTATATCACCTCTGTTATACCTCTGACCTCTTCCTAGGGTTATACTCTTGCAGTCTGAGGTTATACTTCCTGGTTGAGTGCCTGGTCAACCAGGCTGGTGTCACCGCTACGTTGGTGTATGTATTGACACTTGGTTGATTATGTATCTTGTGTGGATGTAGGTTGATGTTGGTGGCATCCTGGGCAGGGGGAGATTTATAGGTTAGTCACCTTACACCTGCTGTCACTGTTCACCTGGCAGTAAGTAGGCACCTGGATGTTAGTCACCTTACACCTGCTGTCACTGTTTACCTAGGCAGTAAGTAGGCACCTGGATGTTAGTCACCTTACACCTGCTGTCACTGTTCACCTAGCAGTAAGTAGGCACCTGGATGTTATCACCTTACACCTGTTTCCCACTGTTCACCTGCAGTAAGTAGTACCTGGATGTTAGGTGCCCTTTGTGTATGTTCATAGCTAATAGGCCCTGGATGTAGTCAACCACATTGCACTTTTCACTGCAGTTAGCACCTGGTTTAACCCTTAAGCTAAACTGAAGAGAAGGGAAAGCTCTTACACTCTGGTCCGTTCACCTGGCAGTAAGTAGGCACCTGGATGTTAGTCACCTTACACCTGCTGTCACTGTTCACCTAGCAGTAAGTAGGCACCTGGATGTTAGTCACCTTACACCTGCTGTCACTGTTCACCTAGCAGTAAGTAGGCACCTGGATGTTAGTCACCTTACACCTGCTGTCACTGTTCACCTGGCAGTAAGTAGGCACCTGGATGTTAGTCACCTTACACCTGCTGTCACTGTTCACCTAGCAGTAAGTAGGCACCTGGATGTTAGTCACCTTACACCTGTTGTCACTGTTCACCTAGCAGTAAGTAGGCACCTGGATGTTAGTCACCTTACACCTGCTGTCACTGTTCACCTAGCAGTAAGTAGGCACCTGGATGTTAGTCACCTTACACCTGCTGTCACTGTTCACCTGGCAGTAAGTAGGCACCTGGATGTTAGTCACCTTACACCTGCTGTCACTGTTCACCTAGCAGTAAGTAGGTACCTGGGTGTTACTCACCTTACACCTGCTTCCACTGTTCACCTAGCAGTAAGTATGTACCTGGGTATTAGGTGACTGTTGTGGATGGTATACTAATTAAGCCCTAATGGAAAAACAAGCCACATTACCTGTCTTGGGTTATCCTGGGTTATTAACCCTCTAAGATCAATAAAGAGAAGGAAAGCTCTACGTCTGGTCCAGATCAAGAACCAGAGACAATATCAGAGGGTAATATTGAACAAGAATGTTCATTATTGGTGAACATGGTGAGCATTAGCACATGTCAGCTCTCTCTTATCTCAAAGATACTTGTCAGACGATACTGTAAGATCTGAGAGCCACGGGAAGAGCAGGACTCTCAGAATACCACGCCAGGAAACACCACTCAGTATAGCACGCCAGGGAACACCACTCAGTATAGCACGCCAGGAAACACCACTCAGTATAGCACGCCAGGGAACACCACTCAGTATAGCACGCCAGGAAACACCACTCACTATAGCACGCCAGGGAACACCACTCAGTATAGCACGCCAGGGAACACCACTCAGTATAGCACGCCAGGAAACACCACGCAGTATAGCACGCCAGGGAACACCACTCAGTATAGCACGCCAGGACACACCACTCAGATAGCACGCCAGGGAACACCACTCAGTATAGCACGCCAGGGAACACCACTCAGTATAGCACGCCAGGGAACACCACTCAGTATAGCACGCCAGGAAACACCACTCAGTATAGCACGCCAGGAACACAACTCAGTATAGCACGCCAGGGAACACCACTCAGTATAGCACGCCAGGGAACACCACTCAGATAGCACGCCAGGAAACACCACTCAGTATAGCACGCCAGGGAACACCACTCAGTATAGCACGCCAGGGAACACCACTCAGAATAGCACGCCAGGAAACACCACTCAGTATAGCACGCCAGGAAACACCACTTAGTATAGCACGCCAGGGAACACCACTCAGTATAGCACGCCAGGGAACACCACTCAGTATAGCACACCAGGGAACACCACTCAGTATAGCACGCCAGGAAACACCACTCAGTATAGCACGCCAGGGAACACCACTCAGTATAGCACGCCAGGGAACACCACTCAGTATAGCACGCCAGAGAACACCAGATACACAGAGGAAACACCACGAAGTCATAGCACGCCAGGGAACACCACTCAGTATAGACACTGCCAGAACACTACTCAAGATAGCACGCCAGGGAACACCACTCAGTATAGCACGCCAGGAAACACCACGCAGTATAGCACGCCAGGGAACACCACTCAGTATAGCACGCCAGGAAACACCACTCAGTATAGCACGCCAGGGAACACCACTCAGTATAGCACGCCAGGAACACCACTCATATAGCACGCCAGGGAACACCACTCATATAGCACGCCAGGGAACACCACTCAGTATAGCACGCCAGGAAACACCACGCAGTATAGCACGCCAGGGAACACCACTCACTATAGCACGCCAGGGAACACCACTCACTATAGCACGCCAGGGAACACCACTCAGTATAGCACGCCAGGGAACACCACTCAGTATAGCACGCCAGGAAACACCACTCAGTATAGCACGCCAGGGAACACCACTCAGTATAGCACGCCAGGAACACCACTCAGTATAGCACGCCAGGGAACACCACTCAGTATAGCACGCCAGGGAACACCACTCAGTATAGCACGCCAGGGAACACCACTCAGTATAGCACGCCAGGGAACACCACTCAGTATAGCACGCCAGGGAACACCACTCAGTAAGCACGCCAGGGAACACCACTCAGTATAGCACGCCAGGGAACACCACTCAGTATAGCACGCCAGGAACACCACTCAGTATAGCACGCCAGGGAACACCACTCAGTATAGACGCCAGGAACACCACTCAGATAGCACGCCAGGGAACACCACTCAGTATACCACGCCAGGAAACACCACTTAGTATAGCACGCCAGGGAACACCACTCAGTATAGCACGCCAGGAAACACCACTCAGTATAGCACGCCAGGGAACACCACTCAGTATAGCACGCCAGGGAACACCACTCAGTATAGCACGCCAGGGAACACCACTCAGTATAGCACGCCAGGAAACACCACTCAGTATAGCACGCCAGGGAACACCACTCAGTATAGCACGCCAGGGAACACCACTCAGTATAGCACGCCAGGGAACACCACTCAGTATAGCACGCCAGGGAACACCACGGATAGCACGCCAGGGAACACCACTCAGTATAGCACGCCAGGGAACACCACTCAGTATAGCACGCCAGGGAACACCACTCAGTATAGCACGCCAGGAACACCACTCAGTATAGCACGCCAGGAACACCACTCAGTATAGCACGCCAGGGAACACCACTCAGTATAGCACGCCAGAACACCACCAGTATGCCCCAGTGAACACCACCGTCAGTGTCTCTACATCACCAGGTTTGCTCAAGTGTCTCTACATCACCAGGTGTTGCTCAGTGTCTCTACATCACCAGGTGTTGCTCAAGTGTCTCTACATCACCAGGTGTTGCTCAAGTGTCTCTACATCACCAGGTGTTGCTCCAGTGTCTCTTACATCACCAGGTGTTGCTCAAGTGTCTCTACATCACCAGGTGTTGTTCAGTGTCTCTCACATCACCAGGTGTTGCTCAAGTGTCTCTACATCACCAGGTGTTGTTCCAGTGTCTCTCTACATCACCAGGTGTTGTTCCAGTGTCTCTCTACATCACCAGGTGTTGCTCAGTGTCTCTACATCACCAGGTGTTGCTCCAGTGTCTCGCTACATCACCAGGTGTTGCTCAAGTGTCTCTCTACATCACCAGGTGTTGTTCAAGTGTCTCTCTACATCACCAGGTGTTGCTCAAGTGTTCTCTACATCACCAGGTGTTGTTCAGTGTCTCTACATCACCAGGTGTTGCTCAAGTGTCTCTACATCACCAGGTGTTGTTCAGTGTCTCTCACATCACCAGGTGTTGTTCAGTGTCTCTTACATCACCAGGTGTTGTTCCAGTGTCTCTACATCACCAGGTGTTGCTCAAGTGTCTCTACATCACCAGGTGTTGCTCAAGTGTTTTCTACATCACCAGGTGTTGTTCAAGTGTCTCTCTACATCACCAGGTGTTGCTCAAGTGT